>PITB01031391.1:0-15939 GCA_004024585.1 Paradoxurus hermaphroditus | reverse complement strand
ATCAGCACTCCCGTATCTCTTGGGTAGATTCCTAACAGTGCTATTGCTGGGTCATAGGGTAGTTCTATTTTCATTCTTTTGATGAACTTCCACGCAGTTCTCCAGAGTGGCTGAACCAGTTTGCATTACCACCAACAGTGCAAGAGCGTGCCTGTTTCTCCACATCCTCGCCAACATCTACAGTTTCCTCATTTGTTCATTTTAGCCACTCTGACTGGTGTGAGGTGGTATCTCAGTGTGGTATTGATTTGTATTTCCCTGATGATGAGTGACATTGAGCATCGTTTCATATGTCTGTTGGCCATCTGGATGTCTTCTTTGGATAAGTGTCTATTCATATTTCCAACCATTTCTTCACCGGATTATTCGTTCTTCAGGTGTGGAGTTTGGTAAATTCTTTATAGATTTTAGATACTGGTGCTTTATCCGATGTGTCATTTACAATTATCCTTTCCCATTCCGCTGTTTGCCGATCTGTTTTGCTGGTTGTTTCCTTTGCTGTGCAGAAGCTTTTTATCTTGATGAGGTCCCAGTAGTTCATTTTTCCTTTTAATTCGCTTGCATTTGGAGATGTGTTGAGTAAGAAATTGGTGCGTCTTAGGTCAAAGAGGTTTTTTCCTGCTTTTCCCTCTAGGATTTTAATGGTTTCCTGTCTCACATTCAGGTCCTTCATCCATTTTGAGTTTTTTTTCTTGTGAGTGGTGAAAGGAAGTGGTCTGGTTTTATTCTTATGCATGTTGCTGTTCAGTTCTCCCAGCACCATTAAAGAGGCTGTCTTTTTTCCATTGGATACTCTTTCCCGCTTTGTCAAAGATTAGTTGACCATGTACCTGCAGGTCCATTTCTGAGTTTTCTATTCTATTCCATTCGTCTATGTGTCTGTTTTTGTGCCAATACCATACAGTCTTGATGACTACCGCTTTGTAGTAGAAGTTAAAGTCTGAGATTGTGATGCATTCTGCCTTGGTTTTATTCTTCAGTATTACTTTGGCTCTTCAGAGTCTTTTGTGGTTCCATATAAATTTTAGGATTGTTTGCTCTAGCTTTGAAAAGACCGTTGGTGTAATTTTGATTGGGATTGCATTGAATGTGTAGATTGCTTTGGATACTATTGCCATTTTAACGATATTTATTCTTCCAATCCATGAGCATGGGATGTTTTTCCATTTCCTTTTGTCTTCCTCAGTTTCCTTCATAAGTTTTTTATAGTTTTCAGCGTAGAGATCTTTTACATCTTTGGTTAGGTTTATTCCTAGGTATTTTATGGTTTTTGATGCAATCGTGAATGGTATTAGCTTCTTTCTTTCTCTTTCTGCTACCTCATTGTTGGTGTATAGAAATGCCACCGATTTCTGTACATTGATTTTGTACCCTGCAACTTTGCTGAATTCATGCATCAGTTCTAGTAGGCTTTTGGTGGATTCTGTGGGGTTTTCCATGTAAAGTATCATGTCATCTGCAAAAAGTGAAAGTTTGACTTCTTCCTTGCCAATCTTGATACCTTTTATTTTGCTTTGTTGTCTGATTGCTGATGCTAGGACTTCCAACACTATGTTAAATAGCAGTGGCGAGAGTGGACACTCCTGTTGTGTTCCTGATCTCAGGGGGAAAGCTCTCAATTTTTCCCCATTGAGGATGATATTAGCTGTGGGCTTTTCATAAATGACTTTTATGGTGTTTAAGTATGTTCCTTCTATCCCGACTTTCTTGAGGGTTTTTATTGGGAAAAGGTGCTGTATTTTGTCAAATGCTTTTTCTGCATCTATTGACAGGATCCTATGGTTCTTATCTTTTCTTTGGTTAATGTGATGTATCACATTGATTGATTTGCAAATAATGAACCATCCCTGCAACCCAAGGGTGAATCCTGCTTGATCATGGTGAATAATTCTTTTTATATGCTGTTGGATTCAATTTGCTAGTATCTTGTTGAGAATTTTTGCATCCATATTCATCAGGGATATTGGCCTGTACTTCTCTTTTTTTGCTGGGTATCTATTTGGTTTGGGAATCAAAGTGATGCTGACTTCATAGAATGAGTCTGGGAGTTTTCCTTCCGTTTCAGTATTTTGGAACAGCTTGCGGAGGATAGGTATTAACTCTGTTTTAAATGTCTGGTAAAATTCTGCAGGGAAGCCATATTGTTGGGAGATTTTTGATAACTGATTCAATTTCTTCACTAGTTATGGGTCTGTTCAAATTTTCTGTTTCTTCCCGTTTGAGTTTTGGTAGCATGTGGCTATTTAGGAATGTGTCCATTTCTTCCAGGTTGCCGAGTTTGGTGGCATATAATTTTTCATAGTATTATCTGACAACTGCTAGTATTTCTCAGGGATTGGTTGTAATCTCTCCCTTTTAGTTCATGATTTTATCTATTTAGTTCTCTCTCTTTTTGAGAAGCCTGGATAGAGGTTTCTGGCTTGCCAAGTTTCTGTAGATAAGTCTGCTATGACCGTTATGTATCTACCTTTGTATGTTAAGGCCCGTTTTTTCCCTAGGTGCTTTCAGAATTCTCTCTCTGTCCTTATATTTTGACAGTTTCACTATGATGTATCATGCAGAAGGTCTATTCAAGTTACGTCTGAGGGGAGTTCTCTGTGCCTCTTGGATTTTCATGCCTGTTTCCTTCCTCATGTTGGGGAAGTTCTTAGGAATGATTTGTTCAAGTACCCCTTCTACTCCTTTCTCTCTCTCTTCTTCCTCTGGAATTCTTATGATATTGTTTTGTTTGAGTGCATCACTTAGCTCTTGAATTCTCCTTTCCTGTTCCTGAATCAACTTCTCTCTCTTTCTCTCTGCTTCCTCTTTTTCCATAATTTTATCTTCTAATTCACTTATTCTCTCTTCTGCCTCTTCAGGCCACACTGTGGCCACCTCCAATTTGTTTTGCACTTCATTGAAGACATTTTTTAATTCCTCCTGACTGTTTTTTAAGGTCCTTGTTCTCTGCCGCAAGAGACCCCTTGCATTCTTCTATGCCTTTTTCAAGCCCAGCAATTAGTTTTATGTTTATCATTTTATATTTGTGTTCTGTTATGTTGCTTATTTCTGTTTTCATCTATTTTTGAGCTGTCACTACTTCCTGTAGTTTCCTTTGAGGAGAATTCTTCTGTTTCGTCATTTTGGTTAGGTGTGTTTTGAATTGTTTCTTGAGGTCACCCTGGAAAGGAGAACAGATGGACAGACAAACAGAAAATAGAAACAGTCAAACATACTGACAAATGATACAGACAAGCAGGTCACAACAGAAAAAAGAATAACAAATGACACTCCGAGGGCATATGACCTGAAATACCAGCTACACATTAAGGACAGAGTGTGCACTCTGCTGATAGCAGAGCATATACAGAGAGAATAATGACAGGTGCAGGGAGAAGAAGAAAATGGACTTTGCCCAGGTAGAGCAACCAAAAGGCTTAATCCAGACAGAGAGAAATCAGAATAAGGACGGGTGCAAGGAAAAAGGAATGAAGATAGATGTTGCCCAGATGAACCATGTGGCCTGGTTATTCCAGAGAGAGAGATAGGGAAGTACAGAAGGAGGTGTAGAACATGTCTTGAGAGAGTGGGTCAAAAGTCTGATTAGTCCAGCCAATACCCCGGATGGCCAGCTCAGGGGTGGGGATTGGTAAGAGGGAGAAAGGGCAGCATATATTAAAAAAAAGAAGAAATGACTTGGAGTTACTCTAGGCAGCAGTCTGAACTCTTCATCTGTTGTCTGTCGCTCCCGCTGAAAGATGACTCTCCTGTGAGGAGGGGCATGGTTTGGTGTAGGTAGGTCCCGCCTCCACTGTCGGGGGATAGCTTCTGCGTCCGGTTTTGTGGGCTTGGGAGACAACAATGGCATCCCCCCAACCTTCTTCCCAGTCCCTGAGCCTCAAATCGCCCCTTATTTCTGTCCTCACTCTGCAAGAGGTGCCAGCATAACATGGTTTGTTTCGCGGTCAGCACCCTGCGCTTATCTGAGTTTTTCACCTGCTACACCAAGTTTCGCTGTAAATTGTGTCCCTGGGATAAAAGCGATCAGCAGGCAGCTAGGTGCCTCTGCCTGACACAGGCTGACTGGGCCGCCACTGCTGGCCCCAGTACAAGGAGAGTTCTGCTGAGAGTTCTGCTATTAGCAACGGAACTTCTCTTCAAAAGTCCTGTATTTAGGGACTGGATGGTGGTCTCTCTCTCTCTCTGTCCCGTTTTTCTCTTGTTTGGATATGGCCCTCTTTGCACTTTCCTGGATTTCGCCGAAGAAGGCTCTCCCTCCCCTCAGCTCCGTACCCCGCAGTTTATTCATTTTATCACCCCAGATTACACTCACGTTTCCTGGGGCATTTTCTGGGTTTCGCTTTCCGCTCATTGTAGACTGCAACACCTTTCCTCTCAGACCCTTGGGGTTGAGAGTCCTTTGGTTTCAATCCTTCTTAGTTTGAAAGACAAGAGGTATACTGGGTCCCCCTACTTCTCCGCCATGATGCCCAGATCCCCATTCATTATTTTCTATTTCCACTCCAACCTTGTCAAAGCCATCATCATTTTTTTAATGTAGTTTTTTCAATGACTTCTTAAATAGTCCCTGTGCGTCCTCTCTTGCCTCTCTGAAATCTACTAAAAATACAGAAATTAGTGATCTTTAAAAAGAAAAATCATTCTCTAGCATGGCTTCCCAATAACCAAGAAAGATCTCTGAATCTAGGGTCTCCCTTTCTTCCCTCCTAATATTTTGCCAATAACTCTTTCATTCAATTTTCTCTATTCTACTTTGGCCTTCTACTACTTAAAATATGCCAAGTGTCTTTCTGCTTAGGGGGTTACCTGTTTCCTCTTTTGAAAATGTTTAACCCTAGCCCTTTGCTTGTCTGCTCTTATTTTTCCATTCCAACTTGAAAATCGTCTCCACATTGACTTATCTAATCACCTTACTTAAACATGGCTACTGTTCATATTTTCTATTTCAACATTCTTTTTATTTATCTTATGACATAGCCATTAAAAATTTCCTTGAATTTCAGAGACCATATATGTCTTGTTTACCTGTAATGGTGTCTTCCAGTGTGCTATGGACTGAATGTTTTCATCATCCCAGAATTCATATGTTGATGACTAAATAGCATGCAGTGATATTTGGAGGTGAGGCCTAGAGAAGGTAATTAGGTTATGAGGATAGAGCTCTCATGTCTGGGAATAATGACCTTGAAATAAAAGACAGGAGACAAATGTCCTTTTTCTCTCTGCTCCCCATCATGTGAGGAGACAAGAAAATGACTGTCTGGAAACCAGGAGATGAGCCCTCACCAAAAACTAAATCTGCTGGCACCTTGATCTTATAGTTCTCAGCCTGCAAAACTGTGAGAAATAAATGTTTATTGTTTAAGCCATGCAGTTCATGGCAATTTGTTATAGCCACATGAGCTGAATAAAGTACACTAAATAATTTTTGATAGAAAGAAAGAGGAACTTTCCAAGAATATGTATAAGATATTTTATCTTAAAAATCTGTGGACAGTAACACATAGTTTTGGCAGTTTTTCTTTCATGGTCTTATTTGGCACCAGGACCTGAGAGTCTGGATGGCTCTGTTTTACTAATTCATTTGAATATGCCCTTGGTATTTCTCTATAGTCTATGCATTCTTTCCTGGAAAAAAATTATGGATGGATTTTAATTTCTTTGAACTCTTTGAAATTATATGATGTTTTATGAATTTTTATTATGAACGTTTCTCCAAGATGAGCTTTTTAAAATTTTCTGTAGTTTTTATTCAAGTTGCAGAAAAAGAGCTCAGTTAAAAATGATTATAACAGTCGCTGAAATCACTGTCATAAATTTTGGACACTACTCTGGGTCCTCAATCTAATGTTCTTTGTTCTTTTGGTAAATAACTTACATACCTGGAAGCCAGAGTGCAATCACATAAAGAATGCTGATTTTGAATCTTCAAAACCTAGTGAAGAATGCTGTTTCTACTGCTTACTACTTGGCCGAACTTGGGCAACTTAGTTAACCATTCTGAAACCTAGTTCTGCTGTAGGTAAAGTAAATCTAATAACATCTATTTTACAAACTAATTGTGAGAATTAGAGAATATATATACTAAGCACATAATATAGTACCTAGTAAGAATTAATGATCATTCAATATTGAAAAACATTGATATGGTTATTGTAATAATAATCATTCTATACTTATCAACCTCATTCTACTTATAGTCATGTATAGCATGTTTGTATCTGTATGATTCAGAAATGTGAACTTTGTATCTGACAACATATCATTAAATAGCCTAGACTTGGAAAAGTTTCTGCCAGTTTGTATATATGCATATACTGTATATATATCATACCTACTAATTGGGTATTCTCCTTAGAACTATTGTTCACCCTTCCCTGCCCTGTTCCATCCTCAAGGATGCTTACTCCTACACATGCTATCACAGAGGTCCTATTGATTTCTGGCCTCTGATTGAGCTTGTTCAATGGCATCACAGGAAATCAGAAGTCTAGAAGAAAATGTTAAAGGTATTTATCGCTCCTGATATCCTCTCTCCTTGCCTTGCCTCACTATGAGCAATGTTAATATTCTGTTGTTGGTATTCTTGTTGGACAGCTCTGTTTCTATGACTTCACACTCTCTGTGAGGCCTCAGTAACATCATTCCCACCATGTTCCCAGGAAGCCTGTCACTAGCACTCCAGTGTACAACCATACCTTGCTGTGTCCCATAATTCAGGTCAATTCCCTTTGTGACCCTTTATAAAGGGAATTACCCTTTATAAAATGTGTTGAATTAAAAACTGAGTTTCCTAACGTACTCTAAATGTCAACCTACTGTGTGCAAGTCGATGATATAAGGATCATTAATCATCGAAATATCCAAGGACAAAATAATTCTGCCTGGTTCTGCCATAACATAAAACTTTCCATTTAGCTGTGTACAGATGTGTTCTCAGTGATTTAGCTCAGTCCGTGTCACACTTTTATAATGCAGATAGAAAGAGGAAGCAATCCACTTTGCTGTTATAACGCTCCATTGCCACTTGGAAAAGGGAAATGTGCTAAACACAGGATGCTCTCTCATTGTTCTCTTCCGAAAGACTGTTTCCACAGTTCTTCTGAAATCAAAATATATGTCTGTTGAATTAATGTCAGGGATTGAGTGGTAGTGATTTGCTTCCTCCTACACAATTTCAGAGAAGATGGGTAAAAAAGAAAGAAAAACAATTGCTTTCACTTAAGTACTTTTGACTTAAAGTACAAACGCCAGGAACAAAAAAAAATACAAAAATATATTTATAAGAAATAAGTGGATTTCCCTGTGCTGATGTGCACTGTTTCCATTTAAGCTAGTCCAGAATTTAGTAGATGTAAAAGACAACATTATTCATTCAAATACATAGAAATAGAGATAGAGGGATAGAGGTAGAGATACATGTATAAATACAAAAGCACAAATATATACATGTATACTTTACCTTTTACATATATCTTTTTGAATTTTTGACATTATAAAAACATCTTCCATTTATTTCTAATACTTGGAGGACACATAAAATATTATTTTGAAAAACTTGCATACATTATACTCTGTGATTAATAGATAAAAGTGTCAGGAAGAAACTGAGCACATACTGTTTACAAAATCTAGATTATATGAAAAATAAGTATATTAGTGGGGTACCTGGGTGGCTCAGTCAGTTAAGTGTCCAACTCTTGGTTTTGACTCAGGTCATGATCTTGCAGTTTGTGAGTTCAAGCCCCATATCAGGCTTTTTGCTGGCAATGCAAAACCTGGTAGGATTTTCTGTCTCCTTCTCTCTCTCTCTCTGCCCTTTGCACACTTGTGCTCTACCTCTGTCTTTCTCTTTTCAAAAATAAAAAAAATTAAAAAAAAAAAAAGAAAAACAAATTTTATTAAAATTTTGACCATAGAAATGAGGATAGCAAAGAAATACAGTTAAGGGAAAGTATTTTTCTTGGAAATTAAGTAGAACAGACATTTCATTGGACTTGATTTCCATAGAGTAGATGGAATAAAATATTTTTATTTTGATATGTTTTTTTCCTTAATATCTCAACTTCTTCATTAAGCTATTGTGAGAGATTTATGCTCCCTCTCTAGCTTTCTTTATTTTACATAAATTTATTTTTAATATTTTATTTAGCATATGCTTATTGAGAACCAAAAGTACACTCCGTGACTCTGAGATCAATTAGGATAAACTTACACACATGAACATATCTATTCAAGGAACATTTAGAGTGGTAAGGAGGGTGTCAGTCAGGGTTGTCCAGAGAAACAGAACCAGGAAGAGACAGACGATAGATTGATAGAGGATAGATAGATAGAGACAGAGATAGAGACAGAGAGACAACAATTAGTAGATAGATTTCAAAGAATTGGTTTATGCAATTGTGAGAACTGGCAAGCCTGAACACTTTAGGGTAGGCTGGGAGGTTGTAACTGTCAGGCAGGAGCTTATGCTGTAGTCTTATTTTTTTTTAATTTTTTTAACTTTTATTTTTGAGAGACAGAGACAGAGTATGAGCAGGGGAAGGGAAGAGAGAGAGGGAGATACAGAATTTGAGGCAGCCTCCAGGCTCTGAGCCATCAGCACAGAGCCCGACGCAGGGCTCGACTCACAGACCATGAGATCATGACCTGAGCCAAAGTCGGCCGCTTAACCGACTCAGCCACCCAGGCGCCCCTATGCTGTAGTCTTACAGCAGAATTTCTTCCTCCTCCAGTAAACCTCAGTTTTGTTCTTAAGGACATACATGTGGATAAATGAAGCCCATTCACATTATTACGGAAAATTCTCTTTTATTCAAAGTCAACTGATTGTGCATGTTAACCACATGTACAAAATGCCTTCACGGTGACACCTAGATTCATGTTTTATTAAATAACAGGAATTATGCCAACCAAGTTGACATATACAACTAACCATCACAGGTGTAAAAACTCTGGTATAATAATAACTGATATTTGAATAGTAATTTAAAATGAAATGAAATTACTTTAAAAGCCATCATCATGATTGATCTTTACAGTGGGTTGTAATAGAGGCTGTAACAGGTTGTAACAGTCTCTGTTAACAGCACAATTTTTCACCTGAGGCATGTAGACTCAAAGTAGTATATACGGACCAAGTGGAAGGGAAGACAATTTATGGGGGAAACGAATATTTAAAAATTATTAATGTCACCCGAAAATCTTTAAAAAAGAGAATCAGGGGTGCCTGGGTGGCTCAGTTGGTTGAGTGTGTGACATCAGCTCAGGTTATAATCTTGGGGTTCATGGGTTCAAGCCCCGCATTGGGCTTGAGCCCCTCATTGGGCTCACTGTCAGCTAAATTTTGAAAGGAGAGGCCAACGTGGCAGAGGAGTAGGGGGATCCAGTATTTTGTTTGTCCCTTAAACTGGGAACTACTGAAACCAAAGTCTCTCTCAACTCCAAGAATCAGGGAGAACAGGTACTGCAGCCTAAAAGGAATGGAAGGTGAAACCAGAAACGCCCCAGAAAACGTGAGTTTAATCTGGAACAGATAAAACGAACTTGGGGAGTTGAGCTGAGGGGATAGTGAGCGTCTTCGTAGATAGCTGGGAAAGTGCCGATCAAACAACGTCTGAACGAGAGGGCCAGAGAGGTTTAGACGGCTACCATCCAGCCCCTAGATGCAGGGCTTTTGAAGAGAGGTTCGGTGGCAAGCAGCAGCACTCCCCTTGAACCGCCGGTCTTGCGCCACCCGCGGTCCCGTGCCACTGGGACACCCGCCTCTGGGATTGGCAGTGGGGACCCAGTCAGCCCAAGTCGCTGCCGCCTGCGGAGCACCTCTAACCCCGGCACAATTACAGCAAAATCGGGTGTAGCAGGCGGCCGCATCACTGCCCAGTGAACGGTGCCGTAGTGGAGTGAGGGCAGAAATATGCCCATGCCCATGGTGGAGTGAGGGCAGAAATAAAGGGGGGAATAGAGACTCTAGGTCTGGTGGTGATGGACTGAAGAGACGCCATTGTTGTCTCACAAGCCAGGAAGTCACCCCAAAAGCCATCACTGCGGCGGTGGAGGCAGGACCCTCCTACACCAAACCACGCCCCATCCCACAGGAGTGACACCTTTCAGCGGAACGACTGATGCCAAGTGCAGACTGCTGCCCAGAGTAACTCCAGGTCATTTTTTCTTTTTTAAATTTATCCCTCCCTTTCTCCTTCTTACTGATCCCCACCCCTGAGCTGGTTATCCAGGGTACTGGCTGGCTTAAACATTCTTTTAACCCACTCTCTCAAGGCATGTTCTACACCTACTTGTGTTCTTCCCTATCGCTCTCTCTGGAATAACCAGGCCACATAGTTCATCTGTGCAACATCTATCTTCATTCCTTTTTCCTTGCATCCATCCTTATTCTGATTTCTCTCAGTCTGGATTAAGCCCTTTAGTCGCTCTACCTGGGCAAAGTCCATTTCCTCTTTCTCCCTGCATCTGTCATTATTCTTTCTATATATGCTCTGCCACCAGCACACTACATACCCTGTCCTTAACGTGTAGCTGGTACTTCAGGACATTGCCCTCAGAGAGTCATTTGTTATTCTTTTTTCTGTTGTGAACTGCTTGTCTGTATCATTTGTCGGTACGTTGGAGTATTTCTGTTTTCTGTTTGTCAGTCTGTTTTCCTTTCCAGGGCAACTTCAAGAAACAATCCAAAGCACATCTATCCAAAATGACGAAACAGAAGAATTCTCCTCCAAAGAATCTGCAGGAAGTAGTGACAGCTCAAGAATTGATGAAAACAGAAATAAGCAACATAACAGAACAAGAATATAGCATGAAAATCATAAAACTACTCGCTGGGCTTGAAAAAAGCTTAGATGAATGCAAGGGGTCCCGCGTGGCAGAGTTCAAGGACCTTAAAACCGATCAGGAAGAATTAAAAAAGACCTTGGATGACATACAAGGCAAATTGGAAGCAGCCAAAAAAGGGATTGAAGAGGCAGAAGAGAGAGTAAGTGCATTAGAAGATAAAATCATTGAAAAAGAGGAAGCAGATAAAAAGAGAGAGAAGCTGATCCAGGAACAGGAAAGGAGAATTCGAGAGCTGAGAGATGCACTCGAAAGAAACAATATCCGTATCATAGGAGTTCCAGAGGAAGAAGAGAGAAAGGAGTCGTAGGGGTACTTGAACAAATCATTGCTGACAACTTCCCCAATATGAGGAAGGAAACGGGCATGGAAATCCTATAGGCACAGAGAACTCCCCTCAGACGTAACTTGAATAGACCTGCATGACATATCATAGTAAAGCTGGCAAAAAATAAAGATAGGGAGAGAATCCTGAAAGCAGCTAAGGACAAAAAGACCTTAACCTACAAAGCAGACACATAAGGGTTGTAGCAGACTTATCTACAGAAACTTGGCAAGCCAGAGAGGAATGGCAGGATATCTTCAATGTGATGAGCAGGAAGGACATGCAACCAAGAATTCTGTATCCAGCTAGCCTGTCATTCAGAATAGAAGGAGAGATCAAGGATTTTCCCAACAAACAAAAACTGAAGGAATTCATCACAATTAAGCCAGCATTACAAGAGATCCTGAAGGGTACTCTATGAAGGCAAGGTTGCAAAGAACACAAACTACCAGAGACAGCCTTACAAACATGAAACCTACAGATAATACAATGAAAAATGCATATTTTTCAATATTAACACTGAATGTAAATGGACTAAATGCACCAATCAAAAGACACAGGGTAACAGAATGGATTAAAAAACAAGACTCATCTATTTGCTGTCTTCAAGAAACTCATCTTAAACCTGAAGACACATTTAGAATGAAAGTGAGGGGATAGAGAACTATCTACCATGCTACTGGAAGTCAGAAGAAAACTGGAGTAGCCACACTTATATCAGACAAAATAGACTTTAAAATGAACAATGTAATAAGAGATGAAGAAGGACATTATATAATAGTCTCAGGGACCATCAAGCAGGAAGAGCTAATAATTATAAATATCTACACGCTGAATTCAGAGGTACCCAAATTTGTAAAGTAACTAATTACAAACGTAAGCAATCTTATCGATAAAAATGTCCTACTAGTAGGGGATCTTAACACTACACTTTCAGCATTGGATAGATCCACAAAACAGAAAATCACCACAGAAACAATGGCCCTGAATGACACATTAGAACAGATGGGCCTAACAGACATCTTCAGGGTCCTTCACCCAGAAGCAAAGAAATGTATTCTTCTCAACTGCACATGGTACATTTTCCAAGATAGACCACATTCTGGGCCACAGGGAAGCTCTGAATAAACATAAAAGAATTGAGATCATACCGTGCACACTGTCAGTCCACAATGCTTTGAAACTTGACATCAACCACAGGAGAAAGCCTGGAAAATATCCAAAAGCATGGAAGCTAAGCAATAACCTACTAAAAGTTGAGTGGGTCAACCAAGCAATCAGAGAAGAAATTAAAAAATAAATGGAAACTAATGAAAATGAAAATACAACAATCCAAATGCTCTGGGATGTGGCAAAGGCAGTCCTGAGAGGGAGATATATTGCAATCCAGGCCCACCTCAAGAAACAAAAAAATCAGTAACACAAATTCTAACAGCACACCTAAAAGAACTAGAAGCAGAAAAACTAAAACAACCCAAACCCAGCAGAAAGAGAGAAATAACAAAGATCAGGGCACAAATTAATCATATGGAAACAGAAAAATTAGTGGAACAGATCAATGAAACCAAGAGCTCTTTCTTTGAAAAAATAAACAAAATAGACAAACCTCTAGCCAGGCTTCTCAAAAAGAAAAGAGAGAGAACTCAAATAGATAAAATCATGAATGAAAAGGGAGTAATTACAACCAATCCCTCAGAAATACAAGCAATTGTCAGAGAATACTATGAAAAATTATATGTCACCAAACTCGGCAACCTGTAAGAAATGGACAAATTCCTAAATAGCCACATGCTACCAAAACTCAAACGGGAAGCAATAGAAAATTTGAACAGACCTATAACTAGTGAAGAAATTGAATCAGTTATCAAAAACCTCCCATCAAATAAAAACCCTGGACCAGATGGCTTCGCTGCAGAATTTTACCAGATATTTAAAACAGAGTTAATTCCTTGCTGGGGTCCTTGTTCCGGCAAATCTAGGGGTCCACGAAGGACGGACAGTCAGGCAAAATGAAGTGAGAGAGCCATGAGAGAGATGGAGTCTGATGACCAAGCAGGCAGCCCTGGCAATTCTGGCATCTCCGACCTGCTAGTCTCAGTGTCTTTATTTTTAAAGGTAGCGAGTTACGTTACAACAATGAGTGACATTCCATAGTTTGATCTCTTTAACAATAATCATTTTTACCAGCAAGGTGGCAACTTCCTTAATCCTGCATGTTGGTAACATATAAATTTAGGGTGGGGGAGAGAACAGGAAGTTAACTAGGCCTGCCTATGTTAATTATCTATAGATAGACTAGGAGACATTCTATCCATAATCTTTAACCATAATGGGGGAGGTAGAGACATGATCTCTAAGTTCTTTTCCTTTATGAGTGAGTGAGCCTATATCGTAAGGGCTCATGATTATCTGTTCTTTATACAAAGAGCAGTTTCTGTAAAAGTATTTTGTTATTGCCTTTTATTATAAAGGAGCGTGGGGATGGGAATAGCAAAAGGATTTGTGAAATGTTAACCTCAGGAAGGTTGGTTATTGTTTGTACCTTATCTGTAAACAGTGCTTCTAACTTTTGGGCTAGGCTAACCTCAGGGGAAGGTCCTGAGTCTCTTTTCAGTCTCTCCTATCAGTCTGTTAATCAAATACTGAGAGAAGCTTTACAGAGATGTGCCTTGAGGTATTATGGTGGGGCTGAGGGGATGATTAACACAATGCAATACCTGTAGGGAATATCTAGTTTGGTTCAAGGAGTCTTGGGGCCTAATGTCTGCTAATTTCTATTCAACTCATAACTGCTATTCTATATGATCAATTTGTGTAACCTATCCCCAAGAGACAACTTTGAGGTTACTTCTGACCAGGTTACTCTCATACAGATTTTATCCATCAAGACCAGGTCCCCTTTTCCATATGCCATAAAACCAAAGAGCATTATATCCCTTAGGCCAACAATAGCAGTTCAAGAAATCCAGGCCTGAAAGATTATTTAGAAGGAGGTAAGATTAGGCGCCAGTTTGGCTGGTGGGAGCTTTGCTTCAATCTTTTCCACACAGAGAGCAGTCTCAACATGCGAGCCCAAAATGGCTCCCAACAATTCCTATCCTCCTCAAGCTGTTCCAAAACATTGAAATAGAAGGAAAACTCCCAGACTCATTCTATGAAGCCAGCTTCACTTTGATTCCCAAACCAGATAAAGACCCAGCAAAGAAAGAGAATTACAGGCCAATATCCCTGATGAATATGTAAAAATTCTCAAAAAGATACTAGCAAATCGGATCCAACAGCATATAAAAAGAATTTTTCACCATGATCAAGTAAGATTCATCCCTGGGTTGCAGGGATGGTTCAATATTCACAAATCAATCAATGTGATAAATCACATTAACAAAAGAAAAGATAAGAACCATAGGATCCTGTCAATAGATGCAGAAAAAACATTTGACAAAATATAGCACCCTTTCCTAATAAAAACCCTCAAGAAAGTTGGGATAGAAGGAACATACTTAAACGCCATAAAAGCCATCTATGAAAAGCCCATAGCTAATATCATCCTCAATGGGGAAAAATTGAGAGCCTTCCCCCTGAGATCAGGAACACAACAGGGGTGTCCACTCTCGCCACTGCTATTTAACATAGTGTTGGAAGTCCTAGCATCAGCAATTAGACAACAAAACAAAATAAAAGGCATCAAGATTGGCAAGGAGGAAGTCAAATTTTCGCTTTTTGCAGATGACATGATACTTTACATGGAAAACCCGACAGAATCCACGTACTAGAACTGATGCATGAATTCAGCAAAGTTGCAGGGTACAAAATCAATGTAAAGAAATCAGTGGCATTTCTATACACCAACAATGAAGCAGCAGAAAGAGAAATAAAGAAGCTAATCCCTTTCACAATTGCACCAAAAACCATAAAATACTTAGGAATAAACCTAACCGAAGATGTGAAAGACCTCTACACTGAAAGCTATAAAAAACTTATGAAGGAAATTGAGGTAGACACAAGGAAATGGAAAAACATCCCATGCTCATGGACTGGAAGAATAGATATCGTTAAAATGCCAATACTACCCAAAGCAATCTACATATTCAATGCAATCCCAATCAAAATTGCACCAGCATTCTTCTCAAAGGTAGAGAAAACAATCCTAAAATTTGTATGGAACCACAAAAGACCCCGAATAGCCAAAGTAATACTGAAGAATAAAACCAAGGCGGGAGGCATCACAATCCCAGACTTTAACCTCTACTACAAAGTGGTAGTCATCAAGACAGTATGGTATTGGCACAAAAACAGACACATAGACCAATGGAATAGAATAGAAAACTCAGAAATGGACCTGCAGGTACATGGCCAACTAATCTTTGACAAAGCGGGAAAGAGTATCCAATGAAAAAAGACAGCCTCTTTAATAAATTGTGCTGGGAGAACTGAACAGCAACATGCAGAAGAATGAAACCAGACCGCTTTCTTTCAGCACTCACAAAAATAAACTCTAAATGGATAAAAGATCTGAATGTGAGACAGGAAACCATCGAAATCCTAGAGGAGAAAGCAGGAAAAAGCCTCTTTGACCTAAGAGGCACCAATTTCTTACTCGACACATCTCCAAAGACAAGGGAATTAAAAGCAAAGATGAACTACTGGGACCTCATCAAGATAAAAAGCTTCTGCACGGCAAAAGAAGCAACCAAGAAAACTGATAGGCAACCAACAGAATGGGAAAAGATAATCGCAAATGACATATTGGATAAAGGACTAGTATC
>PITB01031390.1:0-15939 GCA_004024585.1 Paradoxurus hermaphroditus | reverse complement strand
CAGAGCCCGTTGAGGGGCTCACTCTCATGTGCATGAGACCATGACCTGAGCTGAAATCAAGAGCTGGGTGGTTAACCAATGGAGCCGCTGAGGCGCCCCGGGTGTCTGAAAGCTTTTTATTCTGCTCTGCTGTTTGCGCCACATTTGGCCAGGTGTGGAGTTCCGGTTGGAAGCCATTTTCCCTGAGAATGGGAATTCTATGACTCTGAGCTTTTCAGTGTCACTATTGAAAAGCCCAAGCTATTCTGATTATTGATCTTTCCTATGAAAACTATTTTCTCTAGAAGCTTGTAGGATTGTCTCTTGGCTTCTAGGAATTTGAAATTTCATGGTGATGTAAGAGTCCATTCATTTAATTATTTATTTATTTACATCCAAGGTAGTTAGCATGTAGTGCAACAGTGATTTCAGGAGTAGATTCCATAATGCCCTTACCCGTTTAGCCCATCCCCCTCCCACAACCCCTCCAGCAACCCTCTGTATGTTCTCTATATTTAAGGGCCTCTTATGGGTTCTCTATATTTAAGGGTCTCTTTGTCCCCCTCCCTGTTTTTATATTATTTTTGCTTCCCTTCCCTTACGTTCATCTGTTTTGTATGTTAAAGTCATACGAGTGAAGTCATAAGATATTTGTCTTTCTCTGACTAATTTCACTTAGCATAATACCATCTAGTTCCATCCACGTAGTTGCAAATGGCAAGATTTCATTCTTTTTGATTGCCGGGTAATATTCCGGGGTGTGTGTGTGTGTGTGTGTGTGTTTACCACATCTTCTTTATCCATTCATCCATTGATGGACATTTGGATTCTTTCCATACTTTGGCTACTGTCGATAGTTCTTCTATAAACCTTGGGATGCATGTGCCCCTTTGAAACAGCACACCTGTATCCCTTGGGTAAATACATAATAGTGTAATTGTTGGGTCAAAGGGTAGTTCTATTTTTAATTTTTTGAGGAACATCCATACTGTTTTCCAAAGTGGCCGCACCAGTTTGCATTCCCACCAGCAGTGCAAAAGAGATCCTCTTTCTCTGCATCCTCACCAACATCTGTTGTTGCTTGAGTTGTTAATTTTAGCCATTCTGACAGGTATGAGGTGGCATCTTATTGTGATTTTGATTTGTATTTCCCTGATGATGAGTGATGTTGAGCATTTTTTCATGTGTCGGTTGGCCATCTGGATATCTTCTTTGGAGAAGTGTCTATTCATGTCTTTTGCCCATTTCTTCACTGGATTATTTGTTTTTTGGGTGTTGAGTTTGATAAGTTTTTTATTGGTTTTGGATACTAACCCTTTACCTGATATGTCATTTGCAAATATCTTCTCCCATTCTGTCAGTTGCCTTTTAGTTTTGCTGATTGTTTCCTTCGCTGTGCAGAAGCGTTTTATCTTGATGAGGTCCCAATAGTTCATTTTGGCTTTTGTTTCCCTTGCCTCCGGAGATGTGTTGAGTAGGAAGTTGCTGCGGCCGAGGTCAAAGAGGTTTTTGCCTGTTTTCTTCTCTAGGATTTTGATGGCTTCCTGTCTTACCTTTAGGTGTTTGATCCATTTTGAGTTTATTTTTGTGTATGGTATAAGAAAGCGGTCCAGATTCTTTTCTCTGTGCATCACTGTCCAGTTTTCCCAGCACCACTTGCTGAAGAGATTGTCTTTGTTCCATTGGGTATTCTTTCTTGCTTTGTCAGAGATTAGTTGGCCATATGTTCGTGGTTCCATTTCTGGGTTTTCTATTCTGTTCCATTGATCTGAGTGTTCTTGTGCCAGTACCATACTGTCTTGATGATTACAGCTTTGTAATACAGCTTGAAGTCCGGGATTGTGATGCTTCCTGCTTTGGTTTTCTTTTCAAGATTGGTTTGGCTCTTCAGGGTCTTTTCTGGTTCCATACAAATTTTAGGATTGTTTGTTCTAGCTCTGTGAAGAATGCTGGTGTTATTTTGATAGGGATTGTGAGTCTGTTTTGTTTTGTTTGTTTGTTTGTTTTTTAATTCCAGTTAACACACAGTGTTATGTTACTTTCAGGTGTACAATATAGTGATTCAACACTGCAAGTATACCACTTAAGCCCCATCACCTATTTAACCCATCCCTGCCAGGTGTGAGTCCATTTTTATCTGTTGTGCTGGATGCTCTGTGGGCCCTTTTGATCTGGAAACTCCTGTCCTTTGATTCTGGGGCATTTTCATGAATTTTTTAAAATCCTCTCCCCCTCCATTTCCTCTGCTCTCTCTAGAACTCCTGTTATTTGGATGTTCCTCCTCTTTGACCAGACTCTAGTTTTTTTATCCTTTCTCTCCTACTTTGTTTCATTTTGTTCTGTTTTGTTTTACTTTTGAGAAATCCTCAGTTTGTTTTCCAATCTCTCTAATGTGTTTTTTCCTAAATTTTTGCCATCATGTCTTTAACCTAGGGTCTTTCTAATTACTGGCCTTGTTATTTATGATCGTATCCAGCGTCTGTTTCAAGATGGCCACACTTCTCCCAACTTCTAGAATACCACTGTGGGTATTCTGAAGTCTTCTCCCCCTGTATTGTCTCTCTTCCCTCTAACCTGTTTTTCTTTCTGAGTTGCTGGTTTCGTAGCCTGTTTTTTCAAATGGCACATTTCCTCAAATACCTTCTGATTCTTGGCCGTCTGCTTAGATTTAAGAGAAAAGCTCTAAAGAGCTGATTGGAAGCTCCATGCACATGACTGTGGTCTACACGTAGGGAAATCTGGATGAGCCATTTTATTGCAAAAACCCAGAAGGTGACATTTTTAGATTTTTTTTTCCCCTTCAGCTGATCCAAACCAGAGGGTAGAAGCATGATGGGGAGGAGGGGGGAGGAGGCTCCTGTATTCAGTATGGAAACCTTCACTTATGCCATCCTATTGTTTGTTATCCAGTACCATACCCAAGGGTGCCAGGTGTCCCTGAGCCTGTGACCCTTGGTTTTATCCCCTCCAGTGACTAAGCCACCACCAAGACTAAGCCACCACACAGAAGCATCCAGCTGTGTAGAGGGAGGAGGACTTAAGGATCAAATTCCTATCTGTTGCCCTGTCTTCACTCCTATTTCCTAAGATACTGGTGCTGCTGGTTCCTCAGTTGTGTGTGAGCCTGTGCGCATGTGTAAACGTGTGTGTGTGCACGCGTGCAATTTGAGTTGTTCTAAAGCTTCCCTACTACTCGCTTCGGATCCAGCTTTCTGAAGTCAGCTAAGTTACCATTCATCTATCTGCTGTTCGGCTTCCAAAATTGTCAATATTGTCTTCTCTCCAATTCTTGTGAGTTTATACATTTAAAAATATATATCTCACCATCTTTACTGTCATTTAGTGAGTTTAAGGAGGGAGTAGATATAAATATTTGTATTCAGTCCCCGTCTCTATCCAGAAGTCCTAATTACAGCCTTCTTTTTATCAAATATGCTTTCTGTCTCTACTCTTTCCAACAGTCTGTTCGCAATGCTGGGGAAAGCCGCCTTCTCCCCCAGGTGTGGTCCCTGACCTGTTTTCCTCAAAGCCATCTGCCAGACCCTCACAGGTTAGCTTGCCACACGCTCTCCTTCCATGGGACTTCCAGGCACAGGCCAGCGTGCAGCATCTGCTCAGGACAGACCTGATGGGGCTGAACACCCAGGGAGGAAGAGGGGAAGTATTCCCCCATCAACATCCTGGCCCCGAGAACCGCACGGCCTCCCAGTCTCATCTGGCCATCTTGCATCCAAGAAAACGGCTTTCTGATCTTGTTTTGTTCTGTTCTGTTCTATCTTCTTTGTCATTTAGAAACAAGAAAAAACAAAGAAAACACAACGTGGCTGCAAGTAACAGACACCCCACCCTAAACCAACTCAGGTAACATGGACGTGGTTGGGCTTGCATGATTGAAAGTCTGAGATGGGCCAGCCTCGTTGTCCCAACCGCCCTATGATGTCATCAGTGGCCAAGTCTTTTCATTTTATTTCAGTTTCCTGTCCACATTATTCTCTCCTCCCCCCCACCCCTTAATTTGAGAGGGAGAGGCAGACAGACAGACAGACAATCTGAAGCAGGCTCTAAGATCACCACGGAGCCCAACGTGAGGCTCAGTCTCATGACTCTAGGGTCATGACCCGAGCAGAAATCAAGAGTCAGACATCAACCTGCTGAGCCACCCAGACACCCCTGCCCACATTCTTCTCGTCTCATTTGGAAACCAACCCCTCTCGTGATTGTGGGAAGGCTATGCAGGTAGAAGACCTTCCTTTGTCCTGGTCAATGGGAGTGTGCACGCATGGGGGTGGGGTGAGGGGAGAAGGTAAGGGGTGGAGGGAGAGGGAGAGGAGGACAAAGGAGAAGACTTCTCCTCCCAGTTCTTTCCCTTCATGGTTGGGTGGACATATGTCACATGCCACCTGTGTTAACAGGGAATGTCATGCATAGTTGGCTCTGGTCTGGGAGGTGGGGAAAGTCCACCAGGAGACCAGACCAGAACAGGGCAAAGGAAATGAACACCTTAAAACTGGAGCGGTGGCTGGGGTGCCTGGTTGGCTCAGTTTGTAGACTGATCTCAGGATTGTGAGTTTGAGTCCCACATTGGGTGTTGAGATTACTTAAAATACAGATATAAAATCTGGGGCACCTGGGTGACTCAGTCAGTTAAGCATCTGACTTCAGCTCAGGTCATGATCTCGCAGTCCGTGAGTTCGAGCCCCGCGTCAGGCTCTGTGTTGACAGCTCAGAGCCAGGAGCCTGCTTCGGATTCTGTGTCTCTCACTCTCTCTGCCCTTCCCCCACTCACATTCTGTCTCTCACCCAAAAATGAATAAATGTTAAAAAATATATATATGTATAGATAGATAGATAGATATAAAATCTTAAAAAAGAAAAACAACAACGCAGAACTGTAGTGGTGGCAATGGGACCAGGACAGAAAGAAGAGTGTTCTCCATGGGATGGTGTTTGAGGTCATTGGGAAATCAAGTAGGAGAACAGTGTGAAGAAAGTAAGGCCGGCAGGAGGACTAATGGAGGAGACCGTGGGGCCTGCGAACCTGGAGGGAGAGAAGAGCCCACTTGGGACACCACATCCATTGGGCCCTGTTGGGGGTTGAGCTGTACCCTCCAAAAAGATATATTGAAATCCTAACCCCTTGTGCCTATGAATGTGACCTTATTTGAAAATAGGGTCTTTGCAAATGTCCTCAAATTAAGATGACGTCACACTGGGGGAACCTGTCGGTGAAGCATCCCACTCTTGATTTTGGCTCACATCATGATCTCACAATTCACGAGTCCAAGCCCCAAGTTGGGCTCTGTGCTGACAGTGCGGAGCCTGCTCGGGATTCTCTCTCCCTCTGTCTCTGCTCCTCCCCCACTCATGCAGGTGCTCTCTTTCTCTCACAAAAATAAATAAATAAACTTAAAAAAAAAAAAGATGAAGGCACACTAGAGTAGGGTGGGTCCTTAGTCCGATCCGACTGGCATCCTACAAGAAGAGACAGAGACACCCAGAGCGGAGCCGGCCCTGGGAAGAGGAGCAGACACTGGAGTCATGCAGCTGCAAGCCAAGGACTTCTGGAAGTCTCCGCTCGAGCCTCCCGAGAGAGCACGGGAGAGCACAGCCCTGTCAGCAGCCAACCCCTTGATTCTAGAGTCCTAGACTCCGGATTGTAAGGGAACAAATTTCTGCCGTGTGAGGCCACTCGGCTGTGGATATTTGTCACAGCAGTCCTAGGAAACTAGCACAGGCCCCCAGCGGGAAACAGATGGCACACTCACACGGAAAGTGAGAAGCGTCTCTAGAGCGTGGGCAGAACTGGTGGAACCAACACGGCACCATTAAGCACCTGGCTCTAGGAAAGCCCTCACCAGCGCCAGACTGCAGGGGCAAAAGGCAGGAGCTGTCACTCGGAGCCAGAGAGAGCGCTCAGCTGTAGGAGATGCGGCCAGCGAAGGCAATCTGGAAAGGGGAATTCTGGACTTCCTTCTCCTCCTCTCTGTTCTTGGCGGAATCCAACCAGGAGCCAGAGCAAGGAAGACCCTGATGCTGTTCTGACAGAACAGCTTCCTGAGCCGGAGAACAGAACGGAGATGGGTGGAAGACTGAACCCGGAAGGGCCTGCGGAAAATATCCCTAGGGAAAAACCAAAAACCAAAACCAAAACCAAAACAAAAAAACAGGAAATGTGGTTTCATCTAGAAGAACTAGTCCATACACTTGAAGCTTTTCTCAAAAGTAAAGTGTCTAAGAAAGAGACCCAATGAATACGACAATAAGGGATGTCAGCCACATTTCCATGTGCCTCTGTATACAGACTTCAGGTTACAACAGTTTCTGGGGGCGCCTGAGGGGCTCGGTCACTTAAGTGTCTGACTTCGACTCAGGTCCTAATCTCGCAGTTCGTGAGTTCGGGCCCCGCTCTGTACTGGCAACTTGGAGCCTGGAGCCTGCTTCGGATTCTGTGTCTCCCTCTCTCTCAGCTCCTCCCCCACTCATGCTCTCTCCCTCTCTTTCTCAAGAATAAATAAACGTTAAAAAAAAATTTTTTTTAATTTACAACAGTTACTGATACTGTAAACTATCGAAAGGCTGGGAGGAGGAATAGCGAGGGGATAGAGAGGATTAAAACCAGAGCTTTCGTCGCGGCTGACTTTGATGTTAGCGCCTTTCTCCTGTTTGTCTCCATAACTCCTCAAAGCCATATGTCTTCCGCAGAAATGTGTTCATCAGGTTTTCTCATCCCTGCTAACCAGCTGATGGTAACTAGCTTCTTGGTTTCCCCCGTTGGAATGGGCCTGAAGGAGCCCTGAGCATGGGGTGGGGGTTGGGGGGCTGGGAGACTGTGCTTCCTTCAGACCCCAGCTAGCCTCCGAGCAGCCCACCTGGCCTTCCCTGGGCTTTGGTCCTGCCCCTGGAAAGGGTGACTACGCTGCCAGTAGCTGGCTCTTAACAACTCAGGACTCACTTACGTTTCAGATTTAGGCTAGCATATTATCGGGGAAATCATTCAGGTACTTTGTTATAGCATAAACGGCAGGACTTTTAATATCTAAATGAAACAATGAGAATTGAAAAATATGCATTAGAATAAAGCAAATCACCAAATTCCAGTTAAAAACTGGATTGTGGTGCCTTCTATCATTCAAATGTATGAACCCAGCATTCCCAAGGACAGAAGACTCAGAATTCTCATAATGATTCTGATACAGAACAAAACCATCCATTACTGTCTCTTCCTGCATAAGCTGGGCTTTCATCCTCATTAAATTGTAAAAATGATGAAATAGTGGCCTCCATGAGAAATGTAAAATGTTTTCAATTAAAAGATACATTTGTGGGAGAGGATTTTATTTATAGATGATCATTACCATATTAGTCAAATTAATGTATCCATGTCAGATAGGCACCCAGTAAATCATATTTCTATATTATAAGAATTCTTCCAGGGTCCCTGGGCGGCTCTGTCATTTGAGCGTCTGACTCTTGATTTTGGCTCAGGTCATGATCCCAGGGTCGTGGGATCAAGCTCCAAGTCAGGATCCACTCTGAACGTGGAGCCTGCTTAAGGGTCTCTCTCCCTCCCTCTGCTCCTCTTCCCCGTTCATGCACTCTCTCCCTCTCTCAAAAAAAAAAAAATAAGTGAAATAAAAATCTTTAAAAATTATATTATCTTGATCTTCCTCACCACACAGATTTGCACATATGAAAATGGTCAGAACTGGGATTTTTCCGGTCATGTGAGATGAAAGATCCCTGCTACCAAAAGAATTATAAAAACAATCACTACCATTTAATAAGTTCTAACCGTGTTTGACCCACACACATGACTTCATTTAATCTTCAGGACAGCTCTTTGGGGTGTGTTCTATTTTAATGACGGGAAAAGTTTTGGCCACTATGTTTTTCTTCCCAAGGTTTAATAGGGTTTTCCTTTCATTTATTTAAATAAAATCCAAGATTTGATTTTAAGAAGACCTGTAGTTCAAGTGTAAATTACAAAAGACCTGGATTACAAGTTTGACCATAAGTACATAGAAAAGGGGAATAGTCCCCAGTGAAGCTATAGAGTCTCTTGAAATCGATTTGTGAAATTAACACATTCATATAAAATACAAGCTTTTATTTGATCGATTGACTTTGAGAACTAGATTAATTCGAGAGGTTACCTGGACAAATAAATATACAAGAATACCAGGAAAACTGTAATCAAGAGGGGCATTGAGGAAGGACTCCCCTACAAAGTGATGTCAACAACCGGAAAGGGTCAGAGATTTTACTCTTCCTGCAAGCTAACAAGTTACCCTCACAGGGTTCATGATATGATAGAAGATATGAGACTCCTGGCTAACGCAAAATGTCAGCATTATCAACATTTTCCTGGGTGTGTTCCCTAAGCCCTGGTTCCCACAGGCGACATGAAGAGGACAACGTAGCTAGAGTGACAGGGGAGAAATCCTGAACTTAGGGAGCCCAAATCTTTTATAATGGACAGGAGCATGCTTGCCCTTTGCTTCTGGGAGACATGATCTCTGTCTTCCAACACTGTTTACTGTACACACATCCTCGAAAGAAAGCCCAGAACAAAGGCATCTTCAGGTCTTCAAGGATGTGCAAATGTTTTTTTTAAGTTTATTTCTTTTTGACGGCGAGAGCATGAGCTGGGAAGGGGCAGAGAGAGGGGGGGAAGATACAAAATCCAAAACAGGCTCCAAGCTCCAAACTGTCAGCACAGAGCCTGATGCAGGGCTCAAACCTATGGTCCGTGAGACCATGACCTGAGCCAAAGTCGGATGCTCAACCAACTGAGCCTCCCAGGCGCCCCTCAAAAAATGTGCAAAAATGCAAGAAATACACAGACAATTGTCTCCAGCAGATAGCACAATATATTACAGAATTAAACAGGAACTATGGACCATGAAAAGACAAATAAATGGAATAGAATACAAAAATCAAAATGGAGCCAGATTATTTGGGAATTGAGAATTTGATAAAGGGTCATATCAAATCATTGGGAGAAAACATGGACGTTTAACAAATGGTGATAAGAAAATAAAGTCATTATCTGGGAAAAAATTAGGTTGGCTCCATATGTCACAATGTACTTGGAATAAGTTCCAAGTGAAGCCAAGTCTTAAATACTTAAAAAAATGAAACTATGTGGAATTGATGGGATATTACACCAAAATAATCATTCTATACCATACTTCTGGGAAACAGTGGAAGAATTTAGCTTTACCCTCATTTTCCTGGGTTTTTTTTTAAGGGCTAACAAATGTAGGAGGAATGATAGAGTTAGAACCTGCCATTTTGAGTCATCGTGGTCACGATCGATTAAAGTTAAAATTATCAATGGAGAGGCGCCTGGGTGGCTCAGTCAGTTGAACGTCCAACTTCGGCTCAGGTCATGATCTCGAGGTCTGTGAGTTCAAGCCCTCCATTGGGCTCTGTGCTGATGGCTCGGAGCCTGGAGCGTACTTCGGATTCTGTGTCTCCCTCTCTCTCTGCCCCTCCCCCACTCATGCTCTGTCTCTCCCTGTCTCAAAAATAAATAAAACATTAAAAAAAATTAAAAGAAGTTATCAATGGATGGTCAAACCATTGGATAAAAGTTTGAGGAGTGTGAGAGTTTATTGTATGTCAGCCTGGCTAAGCTAGTCTAAACGTCACTGTGAAGGTATTTTTTAAGATGAGTTGGACTTTCAAACCACTAGACTGAATAAGGCACGTTGTCCTCCGTCGTGTGGGTGGGGCTCATCCAGCCCACTGGAGGACAGAAGAGAAAAAGACTGAAGTCCCCCAAGGAAGTGGGAATTCTGCCTCCAGCCCGCCAGCGTATCCTACAGATTCTGGACTCAATAGCAACCGCGATTGCGTGAGCCAACTTCTTAAATCAATCTCTCCCCCCCCTTCTCTCTCCACATATACACATGCACATCCTGTTGGTTTTATTTCTCCAGAGAACCCTGACAAATATGATGAATTACAGGCTATTTACATATCTTAAAGGATACCCCACAATTAACTTATTAAAGGGAAAAAAGGGAATTTTGCAGTGGAGAGAAGGGGATTACCTTAACTGAGCGATCCCAGTAATGGGATGCACCAACATCACGTGCCCGCCGGTGTGAGGCACTCAGAAAGATCCAATACCACTGAGGTAGGAGCCCTGCCAAACATGAAGCAACTGATTCTAATCAAGAGGAAAGCTCCATTTGATTGTTCCCCTGGACATTGTACAAAGCAAATGGCCTGTACTCCTTAATTTTTTTTAATGTTTTTATTTATTTTTGAGACAGAGAGAGACAGAGCATGAGTGGGGGAGGGGCAGAGAGAGAGGGAGACACAGAATCCGAAGCAGGCTCCAGGCCCTGAGCCGTCAGCACAGAGCCCGACGCGGGGCTCAAACTCACAGACCGCGAGATCATGACCTGAGCCGAATTCGGACGCTCAACTGACTGAGCCACCCAGGCGCCCCGCCTGTACTCTTTAAAACGAAATGTCGATGCCATTGAAGAGGAAAAAAAAGAAAAAAAGAAGAAGAAGAGGAGGAAGAAGAAGAAGCCTGAGGAACTGGTCTTGATTAAAGGAAAGTAAAGAAGGACAAGACAACTAAATCCTGCGTGAGATGCTCAGCCAGAAAAAAATTGCTTACAAAATGCATTACTGGACAAGTGGTTAGCTAATAGAATAGCATTATTCTGATAGCCCCTGACTTGGACTAATTGTACTCTAGTTAGGTAAGAGGATGTGTTTGCTCTTATGAGATACTATGAGTGAGCGAGAAGGGGGGGCTGGGGAAAGCAGAGAATGAGAGCGAGAGAGCAATGTGGGAAAACGTCTCAGATCCGTAAACTCAGGTGAGGGTCGTACGGAGTTTATCGTATTCTGGTGTAATCTTACAACTTTTCTGACAACGGAGGGCTTTTTTCTTCAGAATAAAAAGTTTACATTTAAAAATGAAAACAGAAGCATTAGAAATGTTTAAATCAGGGGCGCCTGGCTGGCTCAGTTTGTTAAGCGTCGGACCTCGGCTCAGGTCATGATCTTGTGGTCCGTGAGTTCGAGCCCCGCGTCGGGCTCTGTGCTGATGGCTCAGAGCCTGGAACCTGCTTCATTCTGTCTCCCTCTCTCTCTGCCCCTCCCCTGCTTGCGCTCTCTCTCTCTCTCTCGCTCTCTCTCTCTCTCTCTCTCAAAAGTGAATAAACATTAAAAATTAAAAAAAAAAAAGAAATGTTTAAATCAGGGGCATCTGGGTGGCACAGTCAGTTAAGTGACTGACTCTTGATTTCAGCTCAGGCCATGATCTCACGGTTCTTGGGTTCGAGCCCCGTGTTGGGCTCTGTGCTGAGAGCCTGCTTGGGATTCTCTCTCTCTCCCTCTCTCCGCCCCTCCCCTGCTCATGCTCTCTCTCTCTCAAAATAAATAAAACTTTAAAAAAGGAAATGTCCAAATCAAATATTAATAAGCATGCTTTGGACAGACAGACATGACAGAGTTTCCAAATCATTTAATTACAAGGTATATATTTTTTTATCTCTACTCCCCACACATATAATCACGATGAAGGAAGATTTTGTAGCAGTAAGCGGTCTGCTTCCCCTCCCCCGTTATCTGGTGTGAGTCCTCCTGGGGTCCTCACTCCCTATTAACTTGTATAATCAGTATCGTTTCAAGGCCAACTGCTATGCGGCTTGGTACAGCACCTGTTTTTTAGAATGCTGGGACCTATGGTGCGTTTTTCTTCCTTTACCTGTTTATCCCAAAGATTTCTTAAGTTCTGGTTTATTTTGTCTGAAAGCTCTGATCAAGCACATTTCTGTACTTAATCAGACGGCAGCTGGGCCACTGTCGTGGGCTTCAGCTCATGCCAGGTCAGGGGCAGAAGCAGCCCGTGCTGGACGGTGAGCCCTCAGCGCGGGAGGGGACAGGCAGCGGGGTCACAGGTTAGGCTCTGGGAGATGGAACCTGGTGATGGTCAGGAGGGGAGAGCTACAAGCTCACGTCTTCAAGAGCGGGCTTTGGAGAAACCAAGGCCTCTGGACAAAGGGTGGGAACAAGATGGGGGTCTAAGTGCTAAAACGCTTGTACCAAACAGGGTATTGGTCTCAAAAAAGAAATGTAGATATCCCTTCCTTGAGAAGGAAGTCGGGGCGGGGGGGTCAGTGCCCCGCTCCTGTAAGACATCTCACACACAAGTTCTTGAGCTCACAACTTCTTCAGCTTTCTGGTTACCTTCGGTCTTTGCCTTCATTGTCCCTCATTCACCACCCACCCTGACTCTGACTTCCCCATAGACCAGTCGCTTAGACCCATGTAGACTCAGCTGAAGGGTGCCCCCTGGGGCTACACATCACTGAGTGTTTATTTCTGGTGAATGGAAATGACTGTTAAAATCAATATCCACGGGCACCTGGGTGGCTCAGTCGGTTGAGCGTCTGACTTCGGCTCAGGTCACGATCTCACGGTTCGTGAATTCGAGCTCCGCATCGGGCTGTCTGCTGTCAGCAGAGTCCACTTCGGATTCTCTGTCCCCCTCGCTCTGCCCCTCTCCCACTTGCACTCTCTCTCTCTCTCTTTCAAAATAAATAAATAAACTTAAAACTAAATAAGTAAAATCAATATCCAGATTGACGTCGAAGCCAAATATCAAAGACTAAACTCCCCAAAGCCTGAACTCATGGGCTACAAAAATAAATCTGAAATATCACCAAAAATTATTTAATTACTACTGCAGTGTTATCATGAAAAAATTTAGAAGTCAATTTTTAAATGTAATGTTTCAATGTAGAGACAATAATTTCCCTTGTGATCACTAAACTACTTTACGAGAGTAGTCACTCGCTTGCAACCTAGTTCAGTAGGGGAACGAGACTTTTTTTGGCTTAGCTTTGCCAGCACAAGGACTGATGTTGCTAACATTGTGACTGTGGGGTCTCCCAATTGGATGGGGGAAGCACCAAATGTGGAGAGACCCGATCGGGTGGAGGCCGGTGGTACGGGTGATGAAAGAATTCACCCAAGGCAGAACGAAGGAGATAGAAATTTATTGCATACACCACAAGGGTGCGATGGCCATGGTAGCAAGGGAGAAACTATGCCGAGAGGCATTGATGGGGGGCTATAGTTAAGGGGGAAGGTGAGCAGGTATAGGAACGTACAGAATTTTTCTTTTCGGTATCTGTATCTAGGTGTAAGTAACATATTGGTCAGCTAGGGTGTATGGATATTTTGAGGTGAGTTGCCTAATGGACCTCTTTGTATTTAGCCAGGGGGTCCGGGGGTCACTGTGGACCTTTCCACCTTACTCAGATTCCCATTGTTCAAGTTGGTTGCCTAAAACCATCCTCTACAGTCACCAGTTTATGAAGCTTCCCTTCCCCTCCAGTGGCAAGTGACAAAGGTCAAGCTTTATCTATTCTTTATCTCCAGAACTTAATAAAGATTGGTCAGTGGTAGCAAAGTAAACCCGCAAACTGAGAGTTGTGCCATGCTTTAAAACACACCTTCCGAGAGTTTTTATTATACATCAATGTTTACTCATATTGAAAGTAAGGATCCAGGTATAACAATAAACATGGATGGCATGGTTTCACTATGCTGGCCAGAGTTCATGGTAACCTAGGTGCTCGAGGTGGGGGTTCCCCAAAACAAAGAAGTTGGCTTCTTGACCTTCCACAGGCACACCTGACTGCACCGCTGAATCACAGATTTTGGCCAAAAGCTGAGACCACGGTTAAGTGTCTTTGCAGCTTTATCTGTTGCCAGGCATTTTTCAAGAAGGGTTTCCTGGTCTTTCTGCCGGATATTGTTCTGGAAGGTTGAAGCCACCTCCTCAGCCCCTCTGACGACTCAGTAGTCTAAGTTTTAGCAAGCACCGGGGTAGCCCACATGATTGCTTACCTAAACCTGTCTTTGTTTAGATCATGCATCGTTTCCTGGAAGGACTCGGAACCCAGCCCTCTTACCCAACTTCCCCCCAGGGCACCAGTACACAACCTCGGAGCGCCACAGTAACATCTGTAGCTGGCACCACTGAGTCTGCAGGCGATCAAGTGTGACCACCATGCTCCCCTTTTACTGATTAACTGCCCTAAACTTCCTTTAAAAAATCATTGGGCCAGACAGAAACCTAGAAGCTGGTTTTTGGACAAGAATCTGCCTTCCCCCAGATGGTTGGCCTCCTGAATAAAGATCCTATTCCTTTCCGATCAAAACTCATCTCTTGAGTATTGGCTTTTCTTCCTGTCTTCTTTTTTCTTTCCTTTTCTTTTCTTTTCTTTTCTTTTCTTTCTTTCTTTCTTTCTTTCTTTCTTTCTTTCTTTCTTTCTTTCTTTCTTTCTCTTTCTTTCCTTCCTTCCTTCCTTCCTTCCTTCCTTTCTTTCTTTCCCTCCCTCCCTCCCTCCTTCCTTCCTTCCTTCTTCCTTCCCTTCCCTTCCCTTCCTTTCCTTTCTTTTCCCTTTCTTTCTTTCTTTCTCTTTCTTTCTTTCTTTCTTTCTCTCTCTCTCTCTCTCTCTTTCTTTCTTTCTCTCTTTCTTTCTCTCTTTCTTTCTCTCTTTCTCCCTTTGTACGATCGCAAGCAGGAGAGGGACAGAGGGAGAGAGAGAATCTTAAGCAGGCTCCACACCCAGCATGGAACCCGACACAGAGCTCTCTCTCAGGAACCATGAGATCATGACCTGAGCTGAAATCAAGAGTCACATGCTTAACTGACTGAGTCACCCGAGTGCCTGTTGAGTACTGGCCTTTCAAGGGATGGGCAGCCGGACTTGGGTGTTTGGTGGCAAGGTGGGGTACACAGGATTCAGGCCACATGCCGGGTGACGCTGCCAGAGCTCACTTCTCTGTGGGGGGATGGATCGCTCAGACCCCGCAGCGTGATGCATTTGTCTTCTCTGTAGGGATGTGCAGAGGCAGAATCTGTCCTGTGTCCACACACCATCGGAGCAAAGCCCAACACAAAGCTGGTCACCGATCAATTTTTTTTGAAGAGGTGAATGAAGTGAGCAAGCAAATGAGCAGGAGACCTGTAGCAATGTCAGCATTTAATTTAAGGTAAGACCAGCAGCTGTCTGTCCTGAGGACATCAGGTCATGACCCATCTGGAGGCAGAGGGTTTGACCTTGTGATTTAATTGAGTTTTTTTTTTTTTTTTTTTTTTGAGAGAAAGAGTGTGTACACCAGCTGGGGAGGGGCAGAGAGAGAGAGAGAGAATCTTTTTTTTTAATTGGGTTTTACATGTTTGTTTGTTTTAAGTTTATTTTGAGAGAGATGGGGGAAGGGACAGAGAGAAAGGGAGAGAATCCCAAGCACAGTGCAGAGCCCGGCGTGGGGCTCGAACCCACCAACGGCGAGATCGTGACCTGAGCTGAAATCCAGAGTCAGATGCTTCATCAACTGAGCCCCCCTGCTGCCCTGGGGAGAGAGAACCTTAAGCAGCCTCCGCGCTTATAGCCGATTTCGTCTCACAGCCTTGAGATCATGACCTGAGCCAAAATGGAATGGGATGCTTAACCCACGGAGCCACCCAGGTGCCCCTTGAGACCTTTTTCAACCTCTGATGGCTTTGCTAGAACCCCACCGTAGGCGCTCGGGCCTCGGAGGGGATGCTTCAGACCCCGCAGGACGTCCGCCCCACCACGCCCCCGAGGCAGTAGCAGGACAGACAGGGTTTCCAGAGACGGCCAGGTCCGAGGATGACTCTTTGCAGGGAGGCGGGCAGGAAGGCACACGCAAGGAATGCGATGCTCTGGCGGGTCCCTGTGCTCGGCCGCACCGGCGGCAGCCCCAGCGCCGACCTTCAGAGCAGGCTTCTTAGATCGCTGGCCGAACGCCTCTGACCCCCCACCTGACTCCTTCTGGCTCTTATTTTCCATTATAGAAACCTTATCTTGTGCGGCAGGATCAGAGATAAAGGTGTGAGAATCTAACAGGGTGGGGGCGGGGAGGGGGTTGAGCTGTGTCGGGGAGAAGGAA
>PITB01031389.1:0-16044 GCA_004024585.1 Paradoxurus hermaphroditus | reverse complement strand
GGAGAGGGAAGGAGGGCAGGGGAGGGGAAGGGGAGAGAAGGGGACAGGAGGGGACAGGGAGGAGAGGGGAAGGGGGAGAGGAGACAGGGCAGTGGGGAGGAGGGGGAGGAGAAGGGAGGGGAGGGGGAGGATGGAGGCTGTGAGCTGGGGCTTGAGAAGGGGAGGGGGCTCTGCGGTTTACCAAGAGCCTTCCGGATGCCAAACCGGAAGCAGGAACACAAGCGTGTGGAGAGCCCCCCCCCAATCTGGGGCCTTTGGTCCAGGGCGGTGGGGGTGGGGAGGAGGTGCAGGACCTCACCCAGCACGCCCTGCCCTTGACCTGGCCCCACGCCGGGATCATGCTCACCGCAGAGAGCCGGCCGTGGTCACCACGGCTGATGAGACCCGAGAGCGGGCCGCGGTCAGACACGGGGGCTCAGGATGCCGCTGCCCGTAAGCCGTGGACGCGCGTCCGGTGGGGAGCCAGCCCTGGGCGCCCCGGCCACCGCGACCCTCACCACGGCCTGTGAAGCGGGCTCCTTATGTACCCATCTCACAGGTGACAGCGCTGAGGCTCAGAGAGGGCGCCTGGCCGGCCCAGCCCAGGCGGCTAGCAGGTGCCCACGGACCAGATGCGCCAGCCCCTCCCCCGCTTGGTGCCCCATCACCCCCGGGGGCCCATCTGCGCTTCGAAGGGGGCCGGCGGACGGCCCACAAGCTTGGCTTTGATCAGGGCAGGACTGTCCCCGCAGGGCTGGGCGTGCGCGCACTGGTCAGAGGGCAGGTCAGTGAAGGCTAACCTGGGTCGGCAGCTGCTGCAGGCCTAAGCCTGTTCCAGAACATTCTGTGGAGAGTCTTCTTGGACCGCAGAGGCAGAATGGGGGAGGTCCCTGTGCCGGAGCTCCACGTGTCACTCGCAGGAGGAGGGGGACAGGCACCGCCCCCCCGTCTGACAAGGCTGGTGCGTTCGGCCCAGCCCCCGGCCCCTGACAGCTGCCCGGGATGGGCGGGCCTGCTGGCCAGTCGCCGACGGCTCCGGGCACGTCCTGGAGGCCACCAGCAGACCCGGGTCAGTCCTGTCCATGTGCATGCCCGTGGCCGGCCCCCTCCTGGCCCACCTGGATCACCACGGCCGCGGATTAGACGGTTCCTGTCGTGGTCACCCGTGACGCCGGATCCAGAACACAGAGCGTTTTGTGTTCTGATTCACTTAGACACATTTCGTTCTGAGAAGTGTCCATCTCTTGGCCTAAAAGTGTCTTAGACTCGGTCCGGGTTTACGTCAGTGACTTCTTTGTGGCCTTTCACTTACACACCTGCTCCTTCCTCCCTGGCCTGGCTCTGGGCCCCTCGGGGTCCTGCCCCCTCCGGCCTTGCCTGTCCCTGGAGCCCAGGGCTTTGCTCCGTCATGGCCAGAGGCCATCCTGGGTCAAAGCTTCCCAGACGACACGGTGCGGGAGCCGCGCCACCTCCAGGCTTTCGGCACCGAGTGCACGTTGAAAGGGTGGGGGCCACCCTGCGAAGCCCTGTCCCCGGCTCCGAGTTCGGCTCCTGCTCCGCCCCGGGGCCTGTGGGGATCACACCCCAGAGCAGTTACTCTCCGGCGTCCTGTCGGGAGCCGAGTGGGGGAGCCCCAGCAAAGGCGGTCCGCCGGGGACTTGGGGTGTGAACTTGAGGGTGGAGTGGGGGATTTCTGGGTGCGATCGTCTGGGTTCTCTGGTGGGCACGAAGTCCAGTGACAAGTGTCCTTAGAAGGAGGGGAGCGGCACCGAGAAGAGAGGGGCTGTGAGGATGGAGGCGGAGAGCCCGGCGGCGTGTGGACCAGCCCAGGGTCGCCCAGGATGACCGACGGCCCCGGAAGGCAGGACAGAGGCCCGGAGCCAGGTCTGGAAGGACCCTGCCCTGCCGGCATCCGGGCCTCAGGCTTCCGGCCTCGAGAGCCGCGGGACAGGAAGCTCCCATCGGTCTGGGCCCCGCTGTTGGTGGACGTGAGCACAGGAGCTCGGCCCCCGGTGGGCCCCGTGGCCCCGGGCATCCGTCTCTGCCCGGCCACGTGGGTGAGGACCCGCGGGGCGAGCTCTTTGCGCAGAGCCCGGGTGTCCAGGCGGAGCTGGGCCGGGGTGTGAAGGCGAGAGCGGCCCCCGGAGAAGAGAGGCCGCCTGGGAAGACCGCAGCAAGGGCGTCCAGGGAGGCCACGGCCCTGTTCCCACACTCGTTGCTTTTCTGCCCGTCTTGTGATCCTCCTTTCCCTGAGAACTCAGGACGGAGGTCGGGAGGGGAGCAGGCAGACGCTTGACCCCCAGGGAGGGCAGGAGGGGGACGCCAGCATCCTGGCTGGGTCCCCGGGGATGCGGCGCCCGCCCTCCTCCCCGCTGGGCCCGACCCCACAGCCGGGCCGGGTCGGTGCCAGGCTGGGACGCTGGGGCAGCCTGCGGCCCGGGTCCGGGGTCCCTGCCCGCCCAGGACTGAGGGCAGACGGCTGGCCCACGCACGGTTCTGTCCAGGATCCGGCGTCATTTCTGTCCCTCCACACAGAGACCCTCTTCAGTGCGCAGGACTGAAGCGCGGAGGTCACGGCGAGCGGTGTTCTGCGCAAGGCCGGTCCCGTAGGCAGGACGGGGAGGTCGTGCACACGGAGCGGACGTGCCGCACGCCCTGTGGGTTCTCAGACCCCCCCCCCACGCTCTGCCCTTATAATTCCCACTTGTCACAGGGTGACATGGTGACACTGGGGAATCTGGTCATTTTCTGCAAACCTCCGAGGACCCTCTTTGTCAGCAGGTGCTGGATTCCGGCTCCAGCTGCTGAATCTAACAATTAACTCCATTAACATCACAACAGCTGTAATCTTTGAGGAAATGAAAACCATTAATAACTACTACCAAGAGCTAAAACACAAAGCCAAACAGAAAACACAGCCTCCCCTGAGGCTGAAATTACCAATGTGGGGGAAGGAGGGTCCCAGGGTTCCGACAGGCCCCCCCCCAGACCCCTGGCGTCTGGGAGGAGACTCTCCCCGCCTGCCGGGCGGTGCCCCCACCAGCCCAGGGGACAGCCGGGTCCGGGCGACTCCTTCCCAGGTCACACTGCTCAGGACGCTCGCAGGGCTGGACGGGAAGCCTGGGGGTGCACGTCCTCTCTCCTGGACATGAAGTTGACAAGAGTAGGTGGGGTCCTTCCTGGGGGCGCCTGTCACCTTTCATGTCTGCAGCGTGCACACATGCGAGTGTGCATGCACACATACCCTCCCAGACACATACGCGCTCTGCACACAATACACACGTACATGTGCTCGGATGCCCCTCACGTGTGCTCATGCACCACACACATAGAGCACACACATGTGCACACACAAGGCACCATACCCTCACACACGTGTGCACATACACGCAGGTACCATGTCCTCACACACGTGTGCACACACAAGGCACCATACCCTCACACACGTGTGCACATACACGCAGGCACCATGTCCTCACACACATGTGCACACACATGCATCTGCCATGACCTCACACACATGTGCACACACAGGCACTATGCCCTCACACACATGTGCACATACACGCAGGCACCATGCCCTCACACACGTGTGCACACACGCAGGCACCATGCCCTCACACACATGTCCACATACACGCAGGCACCATGCCCTCACACACATGTGCACACACAGGCACTACGCCCTCACACACATGTGCACATACACGCAGGCACCATGCCCTCACACACGTGTGCACACACGCAGGCACCATGTCCTCATACACGTGTGTGTGGGTGCACACACAGGTTGTGGTCCTTACACCAGCCACCAGGGCCACCGTCCTGGACCCTGCACGAGTGTGGGCAAGCTGTGTACCGCATGTGCACACACGCTCGGTTCACACTCACGTGCACACACTCGTGTATTGAAGCACACCTGGGCATCCGGGCCCCAGAAGGGCACCCGCCCGCACTCGTGTCCTGGGTCCTGGGAACCAGAGGCGGTCACGTCCGAGCGGTGTGGCCGGAGAGCTGCTGGCCGAGGGGACGGAACCCTTCTGAGGGCCGGCACGGCCTGGGGGTCTCGGCGCGAAGGCAAACGACTCATTACTCAGCCATCCAGCCTTCCTCCACAGACGGCGAGAGTGATAGTGACTTCTGCAAAACCAAGTGTCGTTTCTAAGCAGTGACTTAATTTTCAAAAAAGTAAACCAGGGGCCCCTGGGTGGCTCAGTCGATTGGGCGTCCGGCTTCTGCTCAGGCCATGATCTCGCGGTTCGTGGGTTCCAGCCCTGTGTCAGGCTCTGTGCCTGACAGCTCGGAGTCTGGACCTGCTTCAGATTCTGTGTGTCTCTCTCTCACTGCCCCTCCCCCATTCATGCTCTGTCTCTGTCTCTCTCTCTCTCTCTTTCTCCTTCAAAACTAAATGAACATTTTAAAAAATTTAAAAAAATTAAACCAAAGGTCGGCTTTGTTGAAATGATTTCAAGTTAAAATGTCAACATTTAAAACACGAATTCAAAAAATTCAAAAAGGTACCCGCGCCCCTCTGTCACCTGCAGCTTTATCTACAACAGCCGAGGTACGGAAAGAGCCCACGTGCCCATCGAGAGATGAGCGGATAAAGAAGAGGCGGTGTGTGTGTGCGTGCGCGCGCGTGTGTGTGTGTGTGTGTATAGACACACACGCTCCGCTCCGGAATATTACTCAGCCGTAACAATGTAACCGCAATGACGTGGAGGGATCTGGAGGGTACACGCTAATCAAAGTCAGTCAGTCTGGAAAGGCAATGCCAGACGATTTCTTCGTACGTGGAATTTAAGAAGTAAAACAAACGAACAAAGAGAAAAACAGACAAACACGAAGACAACACCTCAATATGGAGACGGCGCTGGTGGTCACCAGAGGAGAGGTGGGTGGGGGACGGGTGACATAGGTCGGGGGATGGGAAGAGCACCTCCCGAGGCCAGCACAGCGATGCGTAGAATCGCGGGATGACCACATGGTGCGTCTGCGGCTCCTGAGGCTGACAACCAGCGCATGCTTGTTACGCAGCAATAAAAAAGGAAACGTTGTCACTGTTTCTGGTAGGTGGGATTCGCCATCAATTTTATTTATTCGTTTGTTTGTTTATTTATTTAATTTTGGGGCCATTAATTTTAATAAACATTTTAGAATTTTGGATTAAAAGTACCTTTAAATAGGGGCGCCTGGGTGGCTCACTCGGTTGAGTATCTGAGTCAGGTCATGATCTCACGGTTCGTGGGTTCGAGCGCCGTGTCGGGCTCTGTGCTGACAGCTCGGAGCCTGGAGCCTGCTTCAGATTCTATGTCTCCCTCTCTCTCTGTCCCTCCCCTGCTCATGCTCTGTGTCTCTCTCTCCCTCTCTCTCTCTCATATATAAATAAACATTAAAAAAATGAAAATGAAAATAAATAAAAGTGACTTTGAACAATGCATATGGCCTGATCTTATCTCTAATTTAAATACCTGATTAAAATTTCCGATCAAACGTGTGTGTGTACATGTGCCCGTGTGTGCACGCACGCAGGCACACGCGCACGGTGCCACAGCCCTGTGCCGTGCAGACACACGTGCACACACAGACACACACACACGTGTCTTGGCCAGCCCGGAGCTGGACAGCTGGCACAGAATGGAGAACAGCAAGAGCCAGGTGGGCAGAGGCGGGAAGGGGCGAGGGGGCCAGGCAGGGTCTGCGTGCAGAGCTGGGGGTGGCTGGGTAGCGAGGGAGGGGCCAGCGAGTGACTATACTCCTCTACCTAGAATTCTTTTTTTTTAATGTTTTATTTATTTTGGAGGCAGAGAGTGGGAGGGGGTGGAGAGAGAGAGAGAGACGGGATCCCAAGCAGGCTCTTCGCTGTCAGCAGAGGGCCCAGTGTAGGGCTTGGGCTCGCAGACGGAGATCACGACCTGAGCTGAGCTGAAACAGGACGCTTAACTGATGGAGCCACCCAGGCGCCCCAGGTCCGTTTAGAATTCTTAAGGGAGGGGACCGGTTGTGTAGCGACCAGATCCTTTTCTTTAGAGAGAGACAGAGCATGAGCAGGGGAGGGGCAGAGGGAGAGGGAGACACAGAATCCGAAGCAGGCTCCAGGCTCTGAGCTGTCAGCACAGAGCCTGATGCAGGCGGGGCTCGAACCCACAAACTGTGAGATCATGACCTGAGCTGAAGTTGGACGCTTAACCAACTGAACCACCCAGGCACCCCAATAAAGTGTATTTAAAAAAAATTTTTTTAATGTTTATTTATTTGCGAGAGGGAGAGAGACAAAGTATGAGTCGGGATGGGCAGAGAGAGAGGAAGATGCAGAATCCAAAGCAGGCTCCAGGCTCTGAGCTGTCAGCACAGAGCCTGATGTGGGGGTCGAACCCACGAACCTCGAGATCATGACCTGAGCCAAAGCTGGACGCTCAACCGACTGAGCCCCCAGGCGCGCCAGCGACCAGCTCCTTCTCCATGAACTTGCGTAGAGCCGCCTACGTGTTCCTGAGTGCAGGTGCCCTGGCACCCAGCGCCTCGGGGCGCCCCATAACCACCCGCAGAGGCAAAGCCCGCCTGTCCTTCTGGTTTCTTCCCTTGGGTTTATTTCTGGACGTGGTGTCCCAGGGCGAAAGGGCTTCTGCTGTGACCTCACGGTGGTCCTGGCAGCCTGTCCCTTGCCGGGGGGGCGGGGAGGGGGGCAGCCGTTCTCCAGAAACGAAACCCACCCCGGGGCCTCACGCGGAATCTCCCCAGGCGCATCGCTCAGAACAGCACTGTCGTGTCGTGGCTAAATCAGTGCACCGCTTCCAAATTAGCAGTTTTCTGGGGGGGGGGGGCGTGCCGCGTGCCAACTTGCAGATTCTATAACTTTCTGTTTAATCTTACACTAAATTTAAAGAGATTTAATTAGCGACTCATTTCTTTCTCTTTATTTACATTGTGCGTTTCTCTTGAAACGAGATTCGAGATGAGTCTATTTTTGTCGCGGGGCACAGTGCTAAGTGTGATCGGGAGCAGCGACGACAGGGGACGGAGCTGTGTGGCCCCGAGAGACCCCGGAAGGGGGTGTCTGGGAAAGTGTGCCTTTTTGTTCTGCGTGAAACAGCAGGGGCCCCCCAGGCCCCTCCCCTGCCCGACGGGCTCTCGGGGCGTGGGGCCCGCCTGCCCACGTCGCTTCTTAGGGCTCCCAGCTCTGCCCCCCGCTCCCCCTCGTCTGCTCCCCTCCGGGGCGTTTCCTGGTCACCCCTGGAGGGTCGTGGGGGCCCCTGGCCGGCCGCGAGGCGGCCGCTACCTCCCTGCCTGCCTGCCTGCGTGTCTGATGGCTCCGGACCGGGTGCCGACACTGCAGCCTCAGCTTGTTGGAGGCTGGATGTTTTGTGTCCCTGCGGGCTCCTGGACGTCCCACCCGACGCGGCCAACTGCACGGCCGGGGTTCTCGGGGGACCCCTCACCCGCGGAATGCAGAGACGGCCCCACGCCGTATTACAGGGAGCTGGATGGAGGGCACGGGAGGCTGGGGCAGCTTCTGGGCGCCCTCCACGTGGAAAAGTTAGCGCCGGGGCCTCCGGGCGGACGGCCGTGCAGTCCGTACCTCAGCCTGGGAGCGGCCCTGAGGGCGCTCGCCCTGCTGGCTCGCTGGGGCTGAGCGGCGCCACCCTGGGCCGCCTCTTCCCTCGCCGTCGCACCCCTGCCTCCTTTCCTCAGAGCACGCGGTGACGTCACGGACGCTCTTGATTCCTCGCTTGCTAGGACGTGCTGGGCCCGCGTGGCCGGTGCCGCTCCCGAGCCAGGATCCGCCGCAGCCCCGCGGGAACCCAGGGTGGGTAGCCTCCCCCGGCGTCTGCAGGGAGGGCGCGGGCGCAGCGGACGGGCCCCCCGACAGCACGCGGCCTCCGCGGCGGCCTTTCCCAGGGCTGCAGCTCCCCTCCACACAGGTGGTCCTCGGGGACCAGCGGGACTGCCTCCTCGCGGCTTCTCTCGGACGAAATTCTACGCCCTTGAGGCGTCAGTCCCGGGTCCCGGGCAGTGTCCGGGTGGGTGTCAGTGCGGCGCGGCCTACGAGGCGTCTCCCCTCATCTGATCTGCCAACGACAATGGGAGAGGCGGCCCCCCGCCTCCTCTGTCCAGTGCAGACGGGGCGCCCGAGAACGTGCTCCCGGCCCGTGTCCCCCAGCCCGGGGACCCTGGAGTCTGGTCCTAGCCCCTCTCCTCGGACCCCAGGACCGGCACTCCTGCCGTGGCAGCCGTACTGGGATCCACGGCCTACACGACCCGCATTTTCCCCTCGCCGTCCTGGAGGCCGGGTGCCCGGGGTCAGGGTGCCCCGGACTCGGCTCCTGTGACGGCCCCTCCCCGGCTTGCGGGTGGCCGCCCTCCCACTGCGCCCCAGGCCTTGGGGAGAAAGAGGAACCCCCTGGTGCCTCTTCCTACCCAGGCGCTGGTCCTGGGCCCCACCCTCATGACCGCATCCAACCCTGATTACTTCCCAAGGGCCACCTGCACCCTGGTGGGGGCTGGGGCGTCGACATAAGAATCCGGAGGAGGCCACGTTCGGTCCTGAGCAGGCGCTGTCCTCTGGAGGCGGGAGGGGCGGCCCCGGCCCTGCTCACCGCCGGCTCGCAGCAGACTCCAGGCCTCTGGAGGGAGAAAGCCCTCCTGTCCGCTCCTCTGACACAGAGCCCCCCATCGCCCCCCTCCTGCTGCCACGGCAGGCGTCACCGCGGCCCTAGGATGTCTTCCCGAGGAGATCCAACGGGCCTCGGAGTCCTTCTGGCCTGGGCCGCTCCAGGCGTCTCCATAAAGCAGAAGCATCCGGAGCCTCCTTGCACCAGCGTCCGCGCACCTAGGTCTTCTGCTACGTCTAATAGTGGGGCCGCCAGCCAGCGTGCTCTGCAGAAACGGGACCGACGCAGACTGTGGGGCCTGGGGAGGCTGGGGTCCGCGGGCGGGCTGGCCAGGGGAGCCGATGTCGTGGTCCGGAAGCGAGACTCGCTCCTTCTTTAGGGAACGGTCTTTTCCTTTAAGACTTTCAACTGTTGGATGCTTCATGTAAGGGCAACCGATGGCAAATGTCCGTCACCTCTGAACAATCAACTTCAGCCACACCTAGACAGAAGTTTGACCAAACGAGTGGGCCCTGTGCCCAGCCGAGGTGACACGTAAAATCGACCGCCACAGGGGTTAGTCGGGTTTGGACAACGGTCTTCTCCAGCGGTGGGACAGATTTTTCTGAGAAGCCTGGGAGTGAGTGTGTGTGTGTGTGCGCGCGTGCGTGTGCACAAGTGTGTGTGCACCTGTGTGTGTGTGTGTGTGTGTGTTGGGGCCGTGCAGGGAGAGGAGGATCACTAGTCAGGGTACAGTGCTGTGCTAAGGTCCTGGGGCTCTCGGTAGGGTAAGCTGACCCTTTGTCTCTGCTTCCGCCTGGCTGGACTGGGGAGGCCTCTCTGGCCATCTCCCCCTCTTTCCTGCACCCGGGGGCACGAGGCCCCAACCACACAGGCAGGACGGTGGCCAGGCAGCACCAGGATCAATCACTGAGATGGGCAGAGGAAGAAGCAGCAAATTCCAGAAGCTTCTGCAGACTCTTCCCTGTGGTTTGGTGCCACAGGAGCCCGCGCTGTCAGCCTGACGGCTGTGCTGGAGGCCCCGGGCCTGGGGCGGGGGCAACGGGGCGCCGGCTCCATCATCCTGGCCCGTAGAACTTGCATTTTGTACTCGGGATTCCTGCTTCTCGTCTAGGGCAGTGAGTAGCCGCCTCGAAACGCGGGAACCTGTGTCTTCAGCTCTCAGAATTGTTGTGGGTTGACACGGATTTCCCTCCACGCCTCCATCTTTGGAGGGAGGGTCCTTGGACCGGACCGCTCAGCCTGGCTACGCGGCGACCGGCTCATTCGGGCGGGGAGGACCCCGTGAGCCCCGCGAGGAGCAGCCGCCTCTGGGATGCGGCCAGGGAGAGCCCTCCGTCCCTCGCTGTCAGTCCCGAACTTGGTCCCCATCTGAGAGCTTCGGGACTGTGAGGCCGTCTGCAATGTGCAGTGAGGACGGGGACGAAAACTCTGCGTGAACCGGGAAAGCCGTCGGGCGGTCGAAAGGCGTGAGCCCCGTGGTGCCCGGAGCCTGGGGCCACCCCACGGGTTCCCGCCACCCTCGCCTCCGGAGTTCGACACGGGTCCCTGAGCCGCGGCCACAGGACACCGTGGAGAATTGGGGCCGGCGAGCCTAGGAGTGGGCGGGCTCCTCAGACAGGGCCCGGCTCCCCGTCTTCTTCCCAGCAGGAGGCCGAGTGAGATCCTCCCAGAGGCCGCCAAGCCTGAGTCCGCAGGGTGTGCCCCGCCACCGCCCCCCGGCCCGAGGACCCGACTCCGCCCCAAGGCTGCTGTCCGCTGACCACCGGGAAAGCCAGGGGGACCGTGCAGACGCGCAGAGGTGAGTGCTGGCGGGGGAGGGGCTGTGCACCCCGGGACATCACTTCGGTTGTCTGCCCGGGAGCCCAGGTGACCTGCCGGGTGTCCGATGTGTCCTCGGTCTCACTCGCAGGTGTCCCTGGCGCTGCGACGGCACCAGGGGAGGGCAGGCGGGGCCGCTGGAATGTGCGGAGGGCCAGGTGGGCAGGCCAGCCCTGGCGGCCGTGCGGGCCTGCTAACCTGGGGCTCCCTGGTCCCCGTCCTCCCTCCATGTGCGACCTCCTCCAGAGACCCACCCCCCCGAGGACGAAGTGAAGGGACGTGTCCCCGTGCTCAGAATCTGACAGTTTTCAAGGGAGTCGTCAGGGCCCGTCTGACGGGAGGAGGGGTGGAGTCCGTTCCGCCCCCGCCGCCCTGCTTCTTGTCCAGCTTGCTTCCGGGGGCCGTGTGGTCGCGGAGGAGAGAGCCGGCCCCCGGAATGAACCCGCTCCCTCCCGCCGTCCTGCGGAGCGCCACGGTGGAGAGCGAGGTCTGGGCTCTGGGTCCGTCGCAGAGACGGGGACTGGCCACCCGGACACGCGCCCCGGTGCCACCCGGACTGTGGGAAGGATCTGGGCCGTCTTCCAGCGATCCGGAAAGAAGCGAGGACTCCGTCCTGAGGTTCGGGATGGGGAAGGAGTCATGTGACCTCGTCGATGAGGAGGCGTCCAGGTTCCCTTGGGACAAGCTCGCGATCGTGCGCTGGACCCGCGGTGGCTTCCGCAAGGGCACGGGAGGGCCAGGCTGGATCGGCACTGGGGTCGTTTGTGCTTCAAGTCTGGAAGGGAGCCTGGAGCCACCTCGTCTGGTTTCCTCGGCTTCCAGCGGGAGAAGCGGGGTCCACAGGGGTGGGGACATGGGGCTCTCCTCTGCTGCTGGGGGTCCCACCCGCTGCCCTGGGGGCCCCACCCTGGCAAGCTGGGCGTTTGCAGCTGTGGCTTGAACCCCTGCCCTCCTTCCCGCGAGAGGCACCCCACCCGGTCCTGTTCCCCAGGCCCCCAGGGCCGGGCCTCCAGCCATCATCGTCACCCACGCGCTCCATCGCCTTCTGCCTCACGGGGGTCACAGCGCCCTTGGCAACTGCAGAGGTGTGCTGGGGAGACGGTTAGGCCTGGGGTCACGGGTGGCACAGAAACCCCAAAGCCCAGAGCCCAGTCGCTAGAGGGTCAGATCCCTGGAGACAATCGTAGTAAGGACTGTGAGTATACCCATCACTCCTTTGTCACTCCCCCCCCCCCAAACGTGTGACCAATTTGCTTTGGCGGCCACCAAGTTCAGAACCGAGCCGCCCGCCGTCCCGGCCGCACTGGGAACCTCCTGGGTGCTGTTTGTGGTTCTTGTTTTCCTTTCGTCCAGATTCGGCCTGATTTCCAGAAGAAATAAAAATAAGACTTGCGAATATTGAAGACGCACGACATGGCGTTCCAAGGCACGTTCACACTGCGACGCGATCACCGCGACAGAGCCAAGGGCGTCCCGTCTCCTCACGCCGTCGCTGCTCTCCGTGTGTGCTGAGCTCCGCCCTCTCCGCAGATCCCTAGTGCACAGCGCGGTGCCCTTACCGACGGCGCGCTGCACGCGGGAGACCTCCGGACTCCCTCGTCCTGAGTGAGGACACCTTGTTCCCTTTGCACCTTTCACTGCAGTTGGGAATGCGAAACGGCGCAGCCGCCGTGGGAAACAGCGCGACGCTCCCTCGAAAAATTAAAAACAGAGCTACCATACGACCGAGCAATCCCACCCCTGGGTCTTCATCCCGGAGAAATGAGGTCAGTACCTCGAAGCGGTTCCTGCAGCCCCGTGTTCCCTGCGGCCTCATCCACGGTAGCCAGACAGAGCAACCCAAGTCTTGGGGACGGATGGACGAAGACGCCGTGGCCCGCGTGTACATGGGACAGTCTGTAGCCACGGGAGGAAGGAAATCCGTGCACGGTCTCACTTACGTTATGTGGGGTTTGGGAAAGACCCGCCCACAGAACCGGAGACCAGAGCGGCGGTGACCGGGGGCAGGAGCGGCGGTGACCGGGGGCAGGAGCGGCGGTGACCGGGGGCAGGAGCGGCGGTGACCGGGGGCAGGAGCGGCGGTGACCGGGGGCAGGAGCGGCGGTGACCGGGGGCAGGAGCGGCGGTTACTGGGGACAGGAGGGCGGGGGACGGGGGAGAAGTTGGGCTCTTTTTTCAAACTCCTCAACTTGTAAGCGGCTTTAGATCACGCTCTTTGTGACTCGAGCAGGGGGATCAAGCGACCCATCCATCAAGCATCCGTCAAGAACTAAGATGAGTCAGCGAACCCGTCTGAGCACCCGAGACGCGGCTCACCCTGAGACGTGACCTTCCCCGACTGATGGACTCGGGTCCCTGGGGTTCAGAGGGGCCCTGGGCACCCTCGTGGTTTGCTCTGCGGTGGGTAGCTGGCGTTGCCCACCCATGTGTCTGCGTGACCCCAAAACCTTTTCCTCTCCTCGAGCCAGAGCGAGCGGGACGTGTGTTGGGAGGCAGGGAAGGCAGCCTGGAACATAAACTTGCTTCGGACAACGCGGAGCGGGCCGCCGGGCACCGACAGCGTGATTATTCGGCCTCGGCCTGGGGTTTAGGCCCATAAGGAATTCGGTGCCCCTGCCCGTCCCACGCGATCGACGTATGCTTACGTTAGCGAGACTGTTTACGGAGACCCGCAGCATGGCCAACGATGCGGACTTGGGTGAGGAGGCTTAATGTTCGTTGTCATGGGGTCGTAGGATTTCAAATTATTATTATTATAAAAATGTGGGCTTGTTAAATGGGTGGATCCTAAACGTGGGGGCACTTCCGGTGTCCTCCGAGCCGGGGGCCGGCACGCGCTTCTTGCGTGCTCGCATCGCAAGTGCGGAGGTTCGCGCAGGAAGGAGGGGCTCCGAGTCTGCCCGATTCCAAGTGAGACTTCGATCCCGGCGGGGACGGGGGAGCCCGGGCGCCACGCTTACCGGGAATGTCCGAGGCCGGGGAGAATGGGACGAAGCAGCCCTCGGGGGCTTGGCCGCCGGGAGGGAGGCTCTGACTCGGCGCTGGGCCAGGGGAGAGAACGCAGCGGGGAGTCAGGGCCACGTCCCGCCCCCGCAGGCCCCGGGGGAGCCGCCGCACCTCCTCCCCGGGCAGGGTGAGAACAGACCCCCTGTGGTCTGTCTCAGGGACCCGAGAGCCACCGGTGCTCGTGGCCCTTCAGGGGAAGGTGCCCGGTGACCAGCAGCTGTGGGCTCTGACAGCCGGGCTCGGGCCCTCGGGCGGGCCACTGAGGGCCACCGGGCCACCTCGATGCTCCCGAACACTTGTCTAAAACGGGGCCAGTGGGACCGTGCATCTCGGGGACACTTGGGAGACACACTGCAGAAAGCACGCTTCGTTGGCCGGAGCCAGTCGCGCGCCCGGGCCTAAGCGCAGGGAGGCTGGGACCTGTAGTCCGTCCGTGGTCCCCAGGGAGGGGGCGCGGTAGGGGGGGCCGGCTGGGGGAGCGTCCGGCCAGCCTCCGCCGCACCGTGTGAAGTGTGCACAGGCCTGTCCAAGCGCCGTCAGCTGCCGAGCCGGGGGTGCCCAGCGGCCACATTTGCTTCCGTGCACATTTCATGCTCTCGGCGGTGAGCGAGGGCCTCCCTCCGCCCGCCCCTCTCGCTTGGTTTCCCACCTGCCCATTTAATTTCCTCCAAACGCGACCCAGGCGACGGCCCCCACCGAGCCTCCCCGCTGCGGCTGCCCCTCCCCCGGCCCTTTGTCCCAGTGTCGGTGTCGCCTGGTGGGAAGCCTGGAGGTGCCCCGCAGCCCCCCCCCCCCCGCCGCAGTCCCCAACCCCCTGCACGTCTCCACTTGCGTTCGGTTTGTGCAGAAGCTGAGTGGGAACTGCACGTCCGGGGTTGTGTCAGCTGAGCTGTCACCGGCCCCCTCGGGGTCTTCCCCGAACTCGGGCTTCTCGAGAAGTCTGTGGTGTCCAGAAGGCTCGCCGCCGTAGGAGCCGCTTCTGCCTCTGGGGCGCCGTGGAGGTTTTCTCTCCATTTCTGAGGTTCTTCCGTTCGGCCGCGTGCCGCGTGGCGGGACCTCTGCGCAATTCGTGGTGGGGCTGGGGGCTTTCCGTTCAGGGACGGACGACCTTCGACTCTGAGGCCTCGTCCTGGAGAAAATAAGCTTTGATCATCTGTCCGTCCCTCCGTGTTCTGTCTTCTCTTCCCTGACTCCGCGATTCGGCTGCGAACAAATGTTGTCATCTTCTTGTCTTCTCCCTCCTTTCCCGCCATCGTCTTCTGCAATATCAGCCCAACTTCCTCTTTTAAACATATATTTATCTATTTTGGGAGAAAGAGAGCGAGAGGGGGAGAGAATCCCAAGCAGGTTCCGCGCTGACAGCTCAGAGCCCGACGTGGAGCTTAGTCCCGCAAACCGTGAGATCACGACCTGAGGCGAAACGAGAGTCGGACGCTCAGCCGACCGAGCCCGCAGGCGCCCCGTGGAGCCTGTCTTGGTCCAGCTCTGTGTTTTGATTCCCCAAACCTATTTCGCTCTCTGCACCCTCTTCCTAGAGCCCTCCTTTAGGCCTCAGGGAATCAACATCTTTTCTTTTCTGGAGATTTTCGCTGCAAATCCTTTGGCACCTCCTCTGCTCTCTGTAGCGTCTCTGTCCCTCCGGGCCCCTTCCTGGCCTCTGCCTTCCCTCGGAGGCTGTCCCCCGAGGTCCCATGGTCCTGGCCGGCCGATCCGCCGGACAGGAGTGGCCGGCGCCTGAGCGAGCTGATCCTGAGGGCGGGTTGGCCCCTGGCCTCCTTCGGCTGCGCGGCGGCCTGAGACCAGCCTGTCCACTGTTCTGCCCCTCCTCGTGCAAACTCGAGCGAGCTCCGCCCCCTGGCCCTCAGCCTCCTCGTCTGGGCGATGGCACCTCCTCCACGGAGCTGTAGTGAGAATCCAGTGATGAGCAGTTAGAATGAAGCTCGCCTCCCTCCGCCCTGCACGCCGGGGGCAGACCCGACTGGCCGCTGTTGTCTGGAAAGGGCCCGAGTGGCCTCCGTTCTGCTCCGATGGGCCCCAGGCTGCTCCTGTGGGTGTCCCCTGCACTGGGGGCGGTAGCCGGAGCCCCCACCCCTGCGCCCCGCTCCGCGGCCGAGGGATGCCCCTCCCTGAGCGAGGGAGAGGCGTGGACGTGCCGGGGGGCTCTCTGGAGGGGCGCCTGCCGGGCAGGGGTCTCTGAAGTTCATCCTCAGGTGTCCTCTGTGGCCACGTCCCCAGGAGAGGTGCTGAGGTCCCCTGGGGGCAGGAGAAGGCACGGGGCTGCCACTGGGACCCCCGGTCTAGACGGGACCCGGCGAGAGCCAGCCCTCCGAAGAGACCTTCCCGCAGGAGTGTGGGGAAGGGGGTTGGGACGCGCCCAGGGTAGCCCTTGGGTGGGTCCCGCCGTGCCCCCCTGGCCAGGGCGCCTGGGCCTCTGGAGGGTCTGCCTGGAGCTCGGCCTCGATCCCGTTCGTCTTGCGAGCTGTCCACACCCGGCCAGGCTGCCGCCTCCTGTGCCCGATGAAGTCTACACGGCCTGACCGGTGAGGCTCATGTCAGGATACGAAGAGGCGGCCGGCCGTGGTGGCGATCGCGCTTGGGAGACAGGCCATGTGCAGCACCGCCCCCC
>PITB01031388.1:0-15937 GCA_004024585.1 Paradoxurus hermaphroditus | reverse complement strand
GAGATCAGACATCAAGAGTGGGATGTTCCGTTGACTGAGCCGCCCAGGTGCCCCCACATTCTCATACCGCCACCCCAAGCCCTGTTCTGCAGCCATCCCGAGCTGGTCAGCTCTCCCTGATGAACTTCCTCCCGAGTCTGCCTGGCACACAACGTTCCTACGACACAGGAGGGTCGCACCGCCTTCTGCCTTTGGCTAAATCCTCGTCCCCACGGAGTTCCGCCAGCCTTTCCCCTCCGGGGGGGGCAGGCTTCCGGGACCAGCCCTTCCCCTCCCGGCCGGGTTAGTGTCTTCCTTGGGGTTCTCTCCCACACACTGACCCGTCTGTCTGCGTGTCTGCTTCCACTCCGATGACCAACCCAACATCGCAGCTTGGGTCCAATCCCTTTCTCTCATGCTCCCTTGGAGCGACTCCATGCTGCACTTAGTGGTTCTACATTTAACAAGGAAGGGCATCGACTGATAGAATCTGATTAGTTCTGTTTCCTCCACCGACGGGAAGCTATGCAAGAACCGAGATAGCCTTATTCTTAAACAGGGATCGTGTTTTTCTTCTTAAAGAGAATAGTAAATGACTATGAAATGTTTTGAGAGACTAATGAGCACCTGTGTACCCAGCTTTGTCCAACCTTACCTCCCGCCATATTTGCCTCAGGTGTTTGTAGTTTTTTAAAGTTTAATTATTTTTTTGACAGAGAGAGAGAGAGAGAGAGAGAGAGAGAGAGAGAGAGAATCCCAAGCAGGCTCCACGCTGTCAGTGCAGAGCCCAACAAGGGGCTCGAACTCACAAACCGCGAAATCATGACCTGAACCAAAATTAAGAGTTGGATGCTTAACCGACCGAGCCACCCAGGCGCCCCGGGTGATTCTATAAAGATAAGATTATAAACGTGACTGAGCTGAAACCGGATGTTCAACTGACTGAGCCACCCAGGCGCCCCTAAAAACTTTATGGAAATGAAAAAATGTAGTTTGTGTTCTTCTGTGATTTTTTTTTTTGGCTTATCCTTATTATTATTACCGTTTCATTCCGACATGACATGTGGCCTGAAATTCACTCATTTTCACACATGGCTGTTATTCTGTTGGGTGGACACCCCATACACTATCCATCCTCCTGTCGACAGATACGAGCGACATTTAGTTTGCTTTGCTCGCCTGCCTGCCTCTCTTTCTCCTTTTTATCCCTGTTACAGACAGCGCTGAAGTGAAGATTCCCTTCCATCCACACGTGAGGGAGGCAAACGCTCGCCCCACTGGAGACCACCAGGAGCACACCAGCCCGGCATCGATAGGTCACAAGGTATGTGCTTCTGCGCCTTGCCCAGATGTCGCCGACGTCCGTTCCCACAGAAGGGCATCCAGAGGGTTCCACAACCTCGCCAGTGCTTAAGATCCTCAGCCTTCGAAAACTGTGCCTCCAGTGGGTACGGCCCCCCTGTCGTTTTCCTGACCGCTGGTGGAGTCGAGCCTATGTTCACATGTTTTCTCTTCTGTGAATTGCCTGTTCGTATCTTTCGCCTATTCTGTTTGGTGGTTTTTTTTCCGAGCACTGACTCGCAGTGTTTTTTTGTTTGCATTTTTAAATAGATGTTGAACGTGAATCTCTCGGCAGGCTAGAGTTTCTCTTTTCTCGGGGAGGGGGGAATGGGGCTTGGGAATTTTTTCGTTTTTTAACTACAGCGAAATATACAAATCTTAATTGCGACCGTTTGATAGATTTTTGTTTCTTTTTCCTTATTTTTAAAACTTTTAATTCCAGCATAATTAACCTCCAGTGTTTTGGGTACACAATACAGTGTTTCAACAATTCTATCCATTGCTCGATGCTTGTCAGGATAACTATACTCTTAATCCTCTTCACCTAATTTCACCCATCCCCATATCCACCTCCCCTCTGGTAACCATCAGTTTGTTCTCTATTTTTAAGAGTTTTTTTTGGTCTCTTCTCTCCTTTGATTGTTTATTTTCTTTTCTAATTTCCATGTATAAACAATTTCACATGGTATTTGTCCTTCTCTGATTGACTTATCTTGCTTAGCGTTATACCCTCTAGATCCATCCATGTCGTAGCAAAGAGCAAGATTTCATTCTTTTTATGGCTGAGTAATATTCCCTTGTATATATACCACATCCTCTCTCTCCATTCATCTATCAATGAGCACTTGGGCTGCTTCCATAATTTGGTTATTGTAAATAACACTGCAGTAAACACAAGGATGCGTATATCCCTTCGAATTAGTGTTTTCATATTCTTTGGGTAAATACACAATAGCACAATTACTGGATCATACGGTAGTTTTATTTTTAACTTTTTGAGGAAGCCTCATGTTGTTTTCCACACTGGCTCTACCATTTTGGACCCCCACCAGTCGTGTACTTTTTCACCACATCCTTCCCAACCCTTGTTGTTTCTTGGGTTTTTGATTTTAGCCGTTCTGAGAGGTGTGAACTGATCTCTCATTGTCATTTTGATTTGCGTCTCCCTGATAATGAGTGATGTTGAGCATCTTCCCATGTGTCTGTTGGCCGTCCGTATGCCTTCTTTGGAGAAAAGGCTGTTCGTGCCTTCTGCCCATCCTGAAACTGGATTCTTTGGTTTTTGGTAGTTGAGTTTTATAAGTTTTTTATATATTTTAGATACTAAGCCTTTATCCATTATGTCATTTGCAAATATCTCCTCCCATTCGGTAGGTTGCCTTTTGGTTTTGTTGTGAGTTTTCTTTGTTGTGCAGAAGTTTTTGGTTTTGATGTAGTCCCAATAGTTTGATTTTGCTTTTGTTTCCCTTGCCTAAGGAGACATATCTAGAAAACTATTGCTAGGGCAATGTTAGAGAAATTACTGCCTGTGCTGTCTCCTAGGATTTTTAGGTTTCAGGTCTCACATTTAGAACTTTAATTAGGGGCGCCTGGGTGGCTCAGTCGGTTGGGCGGCCGACTTTGGCTCAGGTCATGATCTCACGGTCTGTGGGTTCGAGCCCCGTGTCGGGTGCTGTGCTGATGGTTCGGAGCCTGGAGCCTGCTTCGGATTCTGCGTTTGCCTCTCTCTCTCTGCCCTTCCTCTGCTCATGCTCTGTCTCTCTCTCCTTCCTCTGCTCATGCTCCGTCTCTCAAAAATAAATAAACGTTTTTTTTTTTTAAAAAAAGAACTTTAATTAACCCATTTGGAGTTTATTTTTATGTATGGCGTAAGAAGGTGGTTCAAGTACCTTCTTTGGCATATTCGGTTTTCCCGGCTGCATTTATAGAAGGGACTTGTTCCTTTTGCATATTCTTGCCTCCTTTGTCGAAGATTAATTGGCCATATAATCTGGGTTTATTTCTGAGCTCTCTGCTTTGTTCTGATCCATGTGTCTATTTTTGTGCCAATACCATGCTGTTTTGATTACTATAGGTTTGTAGTATATCATGAAATCTGGGATTGTGATACCTCCAGCTTTGTTCTTCTTTTTCTTCTTTTCCTTTTTTGGGAGGGAGGGATTTGATGCTTCTAGTAACTGGAAGCATGCTGTATATATTGTTCTTTGATGTGCTTGTAGGAGACATTCCCAGCAAAGTACACTCTTTCTGTTCATTACATAGTCCACGGAATTAGTGTTTTCATTTTAGTCGCTTCATTCTGCTGTTACAATTATGCTCACTTTGTGCACAAATTGAGTACAGGGGCTGAAATTGGAGGAGGAGAGTCTCAGTGTGAGTCCCCATTGATCTGAGGTGAAAGCGTACTGACTTGGCATCGAGCAAGGAGCAGGTAGTGCACGCTGACCTGGGCAGGAGGGTGGCTGGACTGTGGCTTTGGGACCAACAGGCCGACGGCACCGTGTGTTATGGGGAAGTGGCTGGTTTTGCTCCTGATTTAGTGGTCATGAATTCCTCTCATTTTTGTTTGTCTGGGAAAGTCTCTGTCTCTCCTGTTCTGAATGACAGCTTTGCTGGATGGAGAAGTCTTGGCTGCAGATTTTTTTCTTTTCAGGACTTTGAATACAACATGCCACGCCCTCTGGCCTGTGAAGTTTCTACTGAAAAGTTAGCTGATAGCCTTATGGGGTTTCCTTTGTATGCAACTGCTTTCTCTTGCTGCTTTTAAAGTTCTCTCTTTATCGCTACTTTTTGTCATTGTAATTACTATGTGTCTTGGTGTGGACTTCCTTGGGTTGATCTTGTTGGGGGATCTCTGTGCCTCCTGGATATGGATTTTTGTTTCTTTTCCCAGATATGGGATGTTTTCAACGATCATTTCTTCAAATAATTTTTCTGCCTCCATTTCTTTCTCTCCTCCTTCGGGGATCCCTCTAATGTGAATGTTATTGTGCCTATGGAGTTGCTGAGTTCCCTAAGTCTATTCTCATTTCATTTATTTTTTCCCCCCTCTCACTGGTTCAGCTTGATTACTTTCCATTACTCTGAACTCCAGGTCGCTGATCCATTCTTCTGCTTCCTCTTGTCTACTATTTATTCCCTCCAGTATATTTTTATTTTCTTTTTTTAATTTTTAATTTTTATATTTTTTTGATCTTTTTTTTTATGTTTATTTATTTTTTAGAGAGAGAGAGAGAGAGACAGAGCATGAGTGGGGGAGGGTCAGAGAGAGAGAGGGAGACACAGATTCCGAAGCGGGCTCCAGGCTCTGAGCCGTCAGCACAGAGCCTGACGTGGGGCTCAAACTCACGAACTGTGAGATCATGACCTGAGCCGAAGTCGGACGCTCAACCGACTGAGCCACCCAGACACCCTAAATTTTTATTTTTTTTTTAAGAGAGCATGCAACCTGGGAAGATGGGCAGAGGAAGAGAGGAAGAGAATCTTAAACAGGCTCCATGCTAAGCGTGGATCTTGATGCAGGACTAGATCTCACAACCCTGGGATCATGACCTGAGCCAAAATCAAGAGTTGGATGCTCAACTGATTGAGCCACCAGGCGCCCCTCCTCTAGTGTATTTTAAATTTATTGTGGTGTTCAGCTCTGATGGGTTCTTTTTTTTTTTTTATCTCTTTAAGGGTCTCACGGAGGTCCTCCACTCTTTTCTCAAGTCCAGTGAGTATTTTTATGATATTTACTTTAAGTTTTCTATCAGGCGTAATCCTCGTCTCCATCTTGCTTAGGTCTCTTGCTGTGATTTTGTTCTGCGCTTTCATTTGGGACATATTCCCCTGTCTCCTCATTTTGTTTAACTCTGTGTCCGTTTCTGTGCGTTAGGAAAATGACCTATGTCTCTCGCTCTTGAAAGTAGTAGCCTTATGAAGAAGAGGTTCTGTAGAGAGCCCCGCAGTGCAATGTCTCCTTTTCACCAGAAAATGATACTTCAGGGGGGTCTCCTGTTTGTACTGCATACCCCCCAGTGTTGTGGCTGAGCCGTGTTTGCCTTCGGTCCAACCGTCTGCAGTGGCTCTCTTTGCCTGTCGTGGGCAGGCTCTGATCCCTGGGTGGTTAGTGGGCCAGTCTGTGGCCGCCTTGGGCTTGAGTTGAGTCAGCCCAGGCATTCGCCAGAGTTGAAGTAGCACCAAACTGCAGGACCCTTTCCCTATGTCGCTCTCTGAGAAGCTTTTGGTGGTGGGCAGGTCCCGCCGTCAGACCGGCTGTCTGCCTCCAGCCCACTGCTGGGGCTGCAGTTGGACTGGTGTGTGTGGTTATCTTCCCCTTTCCCTGGGGGAAAGGAATCACTTTCGAGTGCCACTTCCCCCTGTCTGGACTGCTCGCACCCTGCCAGAATTGTGCTACTGCTCTGAATGGGCTCTGGCCTGTATTTGCGGGGCCGGACCACAATGTGCACAGAGGCTGGAAGGGCAGGGTTAGCAAAGGGTATGCACTGTTGGTCTCCTGCAAGAAGGGACTGAGATGGGCCACTCCAGAGGGGTGGGGTGGAAGCACCCCTGGAGGGAGGGGTGTGGGTGGCGTGGGGGGCTGGGCAGCAGTGCAAGTAAATCAGATAGCTGCACTGGCTCCCACAGGTGGCCATGCGGCTAGGCTGGGGAGCAGGGGAGAGATGGAGCTCGCCAGCTCCTTTGCTCCTGGAGGAGTCCCCCACCATCTCTGTCCTTTCAGGCTACACTCGGAGATGAGTAAACAACCTCCCCACCCCGTGCCCCAGGCTTTTTGCAAACTGCCGGTTCTCTGCTGTATCTCCGCCCGCTGTGTGTCACGCTGTCTCTTCAAGGGCGGGGGCTCAGCTTCCTTTCGCCCACCCGGTCTCGGCCCCCCAACCCACTGATTTTTAAAATTCCAGGTTTTAAGTCGCATTGGTTGTAAGAAGGCACACAATTCGGCCGCTCTGTTTTCAAAGCCTCATGTTACGAGGACTCTCCTTCCCCACGTGGGCTTCCCTCTGTGAGGGTCTCTCTCCCCTCTCTGCAGGTATCACTTTCTTTCTCCCCAGTGCCCCGCGAGTCCACTTAGCACCCTGCCTTGACTCTGCCCTTCCTCCCCTCTTCTGTATGTTTAGCTGTGGACAGTCTGTTCTGCCAGTCTTTGGGTCATTTTTCCGGTTATTTCCGCCGATGTGGGTGTTATGTCAGTGTGTCCGTGAGACGAGGTGAACACGGGGTCTGTCTCCTCCGCCGTCTTGCCAGCAGTCTGTTCTTTTTCAAGGTTGCTTTGGCTCTTCAGGGCCTTCTGGGATTCTGTACAAATTTTAGGACCGTTTGTTCTAGCTCTGCGAAAAGCGCTGTTGGTATTGCGGGAGGGATTACGTTAAATCCGTGGATCGTTCTGGGTAGTCTGTAGTATGGATGTTTTAACATTATTCTCCCAATCCATGAGCAGGCAGTATCTTTCCATGTATTTGTGTCGTCTTCAATTTCTTTCACCAGCATGTTGTAGTTTTCGAAGTACAGGTCCTTCACCTCCTTGGTTAAGTCTCTTCCTAGGTATTTTATTATTTTTGGTACAGTTGTAAATGCGACAGTTTGACAGATTTTAGCAAATGCGTGCAGCCGTGTAACCCACTCTATCGTGTTACAGAGCGTTTCTCTCCCCATTAAGGTCTTTTGTGCTTCCTCCGAGGCAACCACTGTTCGGACTTATTTTACCATATATTAATTTTGCCTGATTTAGAACTTAATGTAAATGAAATCATATCGTGTGTCTGGCTTCCGAGCTTCGTGTTCTTAAGATTCATCCATGTGTCATAGATTTCTTTTTTACTGCTGAATAGAGTTCCATTGTGTGAAGGTACCAGCATCCTGCTGACGGACGCTGAAGTGGTTTCAGTTTTTGGCTCCTACGAATAAAATGGTTGTCAACACCCTTGTGCGTTTTGGTGCACATGTGTTTTCATTTCTCCTGGGTCAATACCTCAGAGCAGAATTGCTGGAGCCATAGGGAAGGTGCGTGCTGGGCTTTATGAGAAATGCCGCGTTTCATCTTTTAGCTCTGTTAAGGGCATTCTCTGACTTCCAGATTTAATCATCTTTTTCTTTATGGTTTATGCTTGCTTGAAGAAATCTTTTTCTGAGGTCCTGCAGATTCCCCTCGTTTGCCTTCTGAAAGTTTTGAACTTTGCATTTCACATTTGGATGCGTAATTCGCTCAAAATGGATTTGTATCTACTGGGTGAGATAAGGCTCTATTCCCACCCCCTTTCCCTTTTGGGGAACTAATATTGCCAACACCGCTATGGACTAAACCATCCCCTCCTCTTCCCATCGTAACGCTTTGTTATATATGCGCTTTCTACACGGACCTAGACTTTGTTTCTGGGCTCCATTCCGTGCCATTGGTTTATTTCATTTTGTTTTTTCATTTAAATTTTATTGACTTAACCTAGACTACAATATTGGTTTCAGGAGTAGATACAGTGATTCAGCCCTTACGTATAGCACCTGGTTTATTTTTCTCTCCCTACGCCAATACCATACTGTACTCATGACTATAATTCATAAAATGTCTGGCTGTCTGGTAAGACAAGTCATCCTACTTTGTTCTCCAAAACCCACTTGTTTATTTATGGCCCTTGTTCTTCCACATAAACTGTAGAATCCGTTTGTCAGGTGGTACATATATTTTAGTTTTCATTTTGAGTTTTGCCTTGGATCTATTTGTTAGCTAGAACTTTCTTTTTGCATTTCCCAAACATACTGGACTTGGAAAGCTGTACTGTGTTACGGATTTTGAATTGAATTGAGTTGTGATTACGAGTATGTAGTCTGGATGTTAGATTCTTGATTTGCTTTGTAGGATAGTATGTGATCAATGTTGAAAATCTTCGCAGAAACTTTAATATGTGTATTCTCTAGCTGTTGGTTATAGAATTCTACTTATGTCATTTGATTAAACTTATTGTGTTGTTAAAATCTTCTAAAGCCTAGTAGTTTTTTTTTTCTCCTTGATGTTTCAATTTCTGAGAGGTGAGTTAAACCCTATGATTATAGACTTAAAATTTTTGTTTAGTGTTTGTTTATTTTTGTGGGAGAGAGGGACAGCGTGAGCAGGGAAGGGGTAGAGAGAGAGACACAGAATCAGAAACAGGCTCCAGGCTCTGAGCTGTCAGCACAGAGCCCAACGTGAGGCTCAAACTCGTGACTTGAGCTGAAGTCAGTTGCTTAACTGACTGAGCTACCCAGGTGCCCCAATCTTCTACCTTTCTGATGACATTTTTCTTTAATTGTCATAGAGTAACTGTCTTTGTTTCTGATGTAGTAAAACCTTGGTTTGTGAGCATGATTTGTTCTGGAAACATGCTTGTGATCCAAAGCACTTGTGTATCAAAGTGAATTTCAAGAACCATTGGCTCAGTTGTGATCACGTGATGTTCGGTGTCACATACTACTCGTATTGGAAGATATCTCTCGTTTATCAAGTTAAAATTTATTAGAAATGTTGGGGCGCCAGGGTGGCTCAGTCGGTTGAGCGTCCGACTTTGGCTCAGGTCACCATCTCGTGGCTTGTATGTTCGAGCCCTGCATCGGGCTCTGTGCTGCCAGCTTAGAGCCTGGAGTCTGCTTTGGATTCTGTCTGTCTGTCTCTCTCTCTCTCTCTCTCTCTGCCTCTCCCCCACTCACACTCTGTCTCCCTCTTTCTCTCTCTCTCAAAAATAAATAAACATAAAAAAACAAAGCATACACAAACGGAATCATACTGTATATAGCCTTCTGTGATTTGTTTTTTCCCCTTCAAGTTTATGTTTTTGAAGTTAATTCACATTGCTAAGCAGCCCTGGAGTTCACCCATTTCCCTAGAGTGTAGGCAAACAGAAGACTCATTGTTTGAATATATCCCAGTATATAAATCTAATCTCATTATGGACACTGGCGTTGTTTTCAGTGGTTGGTGACTATATTCCTGTCATTGAGACTTTGGGACTTCTGGGTCATAGGGTTCATAGGGCATGTTCAACTTACTATTACGCAACAGTTAGTGGTGGAACCAATACTTACAGTCCTGCTTTCAATATATGAGTTCTATTTGCTTCACGTAATCACAAATACTTGGTATTGTCAATGCTTTAACTTTTGCCTGACTGGTGAGTGTGGAATGGCGTGGCATTGTGTGTGTGCGTGTTTAAACTTTTAATTTTGGCATTCTGATTTTATTTTATTATTATTATTTTAATATTTGTTTGAGAGAGAATGAGTGAGGGAAGGGCAGAGAGAGAGAGGGAGGGAGAGAATCCCAAGCAGGCTCTGTGCTCAGCACAGAACCCAAGGCAGGGCTCCATCTCACAAATGAGAGATCATGACCTGAGCCCATATCAGTCAGGTGTTTAACTGACTGAGTCACCCAGGCTCTACAATTTTATTTTATTTTTTAAGTAGGCTTCCTGCCCAGTGCAGAGCCCAACGTGGGGCTTGAACTCACCACCCTGAGATCAAGAGTTGGGTGCTTAATGGACTGAGCCTCCCAGGCGCCCCTGCATTCTGATTTTAATTTGCATTTCCTTTTTTCTCCATTATGTTGAGCGTGTCCTCAAATTTATTATGCATTTGTCTTTTCAGTTGAATTCCTGTTTTTGCCTTTCATCTGTTTGCTTTGGGGCTATTTTTTTTCCTTATTAATTTATAAGCATTCTTTACATGTTCCGGAAGTGACTCTTTTGTAACATGTATTACGGTTGTCATCTCCAAGTTTGTGGCTTGTTTTTTCTCATTCTTCATGAAGTCTCTGGAAGGCCGGAAGTTGTTAATTTATCTACTTTGGTGGTGGTTGTTGCTTAAGGTGGCCGTACCTTAAGAAGTCCCTCTCTGCTTCGAGGACCTAACGTGATTGTCCTATACAGTGTCCTACTTTTTATTACAGTTGTCTCTTTTGTGTTTGTGTTTAAATCTACCTCAAATTGATTTTTATGTAGGCGATGAAGGAGGAATTAATTTTATTTCCATATGGGGAAGCAATTGTGGTAGTCTCATTTGTTGTGTTCCATCCTTTGTGTTTTGTTTTGTTTACTAATCTGTAATGTCTGTTCTCCCACAAATCCAGTTTCCGTATATACCCACCCTGGTCTCTGGACGCTCTCCTATTTCATCGGCCTATTTGTCTATTCCGGTACCAATTCCAGACTATCTGGATTATTCTAGCTTTCCCTTGATGTCGGGTGGGACAAATCCTCCCTTCTTGTTCTTCCAGCATGAGAGGTTTCCATAGGTCCGATAGTCTCCCGGAGAGATTTTAGAATCACTTGGTCAGTTTCCATGAACTATCCTCTTTAGGATGAACTTGGTTCAACGTCATCAATGTACCATCAGATGGTCTGTTTGTCCCTCTGGAAAATAGTGCTGTATTCGGGGCTTGGCGTTCGTCTCTGTGGTTGGAGATTGGACACGCAGTGGGGGCTTTAGCCAGATTGGCCTTGGCGGGTAGGGGCGCCAGTTGCTAAGCCCATGCTCAGGCTCCGTCTCTTCCACCGTGGCCGTGGCATTGACGAGAACCTTGAGCAAGGACCGAAGTGGCTGAGGTGCACAGAATGGATTGCCTTCCTCGCTGGTTGTTGGAACCCTCCTCTGCTGAGCAACCCGACACAGACACGCTCACTCGGCGAGCTCTTTCCTCACGCGTCTCATTTCCATCTTTGTCACCAGTCTCCTTTTTCCAAAGTCCTTGTCCATCCAGCCAAACTAGTAGCCTCTGTCTATGGATCTGTGTAATAGCTATACCTCTGGCCTGGTGTGGGTAGGGCAAGGGGAAGAGGCTGGGAGAAGCCACCGATGGTGGGACAGTAGGAGAAACCACTATGTCTCACCACTACGACCATCGAGTGAGTTTGTGGAAAGCCTGTGAACCGCTACTTCGGCACAGCCTCAAAGTGGGAGCTTAGGGAGAAATTCTGAAGCCGCGTCTGACCGCCACGAACTTCTGAAAAAAAAAAAATTGCTATTATTTCACCTTCTCTTCCATCTTCCAGTCTTGTTCATGTTCCTCTCCCTGGCAAGTTTGAACCTAGGGCCATACAGGGAAAAGTAATTCTCTGATTTAAAAGAAGCGGTGGTGTCTGTAGATGGACAGTTGGCCCTCCAGCTCAGAGATGTAGGTTTATGGTGTTTTCAGTCATTACCACGCACGGATAGGTAGGTAGGGTATCAGTAGCCATCCTGGTTTGGGAATGACTTCCAGGAATACTATTACTGCCAACCGTTTCAGTTCACCTGGGATTGAGACCCGATGTGCAGAGGGAATACGATGATAACAGGACTTAGGATGGTTAGCTTTGGAAGGATATGGATACTGAAGAAGAAATAAGGTTTGAGATGTATGATGCCAGAAGCTGGTCTATTCAAAAGTAACAGGCACGTTTGATAGTTAATGTTAAAAAGCTCATCTCGGGGCGCCTGGGTGGCTCAGTCGGTTAAGCGGCCGACTTCAGCTCAGGTCATGATCTCACGGTCTGTGAGTTCGAGCCCCACGTCGGGCTCTGTGCTGATGGCTCGGAGCCTGGAGCCTGCTTCAGATTCTGTATCTCCCTCTCCCTCTGCCCTTCCCCTGCTCACGCTCTGTCTCTAAGTCTCTCAAAAATAAATAAACGTAAAAAAAAATTAAAAAAAAAAAAAAAAGCTCATCTCACCTATGTTTAAAATAATCAATTTCGCTGGGCTCCTGAGCTATTCGGTTGAGCGTCCAACTTCGGCTCCGGTCATGCTCTTGTGGTCCTTAGGTTCAAGCCCTGCATCCGGGTCTGTGCTGACAGCTCAGAGCCTGGAGCCTGCTTCGATTTCTGTGTCTCCCTCTTTCTCTCTGCCCCTCCCCCGCTTATGCTCTGTCTCTCGCTCGCTCTCTCGAAAACAAATAAGAACATTAAAAAAATTTTTAATAAATATATGAAAAAACAACAATTAAAAATAATGGATCTCTTTGTTTCTCCTTTCAATGATCAGTCTCAAAAGGACACTACAACTTACCACAACTTTATACTTTATAAAGCACAAGTACCGCATAGGAAGCAATAAGGTAAATTATTAACAAAACTATCTCTCTGTGCACCCATCGTCCTTCAGCTGCCTTCAATCTGCTGTTTAACTTATCCACTGGGTTTTTAATTACCGCGGCTCTCTAAATTTTTCTAATAGTTCAAGTTGGGTGCTTTCCAAATACATTTGTTTTAGAAAACATCTTTTTCCTCTTTAAAATGCCATTTATGGGGCACCTGGGTGGCTCAGTCGGTTGAGCGGCTGGCTTCGGCTCAGGTCATGATCTCGCGGTCTGTGAGTTCGAGCCCCGCGTCGGGCTCTGTGCTAACAGCTCAGAGCCTGGAGCCTGCTTCCGATTCGGTGTCTCCCTGTCTCTCTGCCCTTCCACTGTTCACGCTCTGTCTCTATGTCTCTCAAAAATAAATAAACGTTAAAAAAAATTTTTTTAATGCCGTTTACGTTGTTAATTAAGACGTACATTTCGGTGCTCGCTTCGGCAGCACATGTACTGACATTGGAACGCAAATCTAACATGCTAATTCATGAAGTCTTCCAATTAAAAAAAGAAGATATATTTGTTTTGGAGTCGATAGGCTCTTTGTTCTAATGGTCAAAATCCTGAGAGGGTGGGATAAATCCCGTTGCTTCTTTTGTCAGATTCTTGCTCACCCATCTCGTAACTTTGGACGTTGGGCTCACCTACAGGTGCACTCTGTCTGTGGGAATCATGGGAAGCCGCGGCTGACAGGGAACTCTCTAGAATCCTAGGAGCATCACTGGCCTGAGAATGTCACTATCTTACGAAGGGACGTTACCAGTTTGGGAGTCGCGGGGGTGCAGGTATAGGTTCCCCTGCTGACAGCTACAGCATTAACCCAAAAGCTTATTCCTTTGCTATTTAGTCCCGTCTCCATTTCTGGCTGCTGAGGACTTCCTACTTGAGAACCTAGTTCTGCTTTTAAAAAGATGTAGATACATCTTTTTAAAAAGATGTGGGGTGCGTGGGTGGCTCCGTCGGTTAAGCGTTCGACTTTGGCTCAGGTCATGATCTCGCGGTTTGTGGGTTCGAGCCCCGCGCCTGGAACCTACTTCAGATTCTGTCTCCCTCTCTCTGTCCCTCCCCCACTCATGCTCTGTCTCTGTCTCTCAAAAATTAGTAAACATCAAAAAAAATTTAAAGACATGTCTCATATTTTATACAGAATTTCTAGGTGTTTATTAGTGTGGGGGGATGGTGGTGATGGTGTTTCAGGTCGTCTAGTAAGTCATCTGTCTAAAACCATAAACCTCGCTATGTATTTTTATTAATCACTGGGTCCCTTTTGCTACTCCTAAGGCCTGGGGGAAGGGATATCACATAAATGTTCTCTTTCTTTGCTCTTTCTCTGATCCTCGTGGCCACGCTCAGTGCCCAGCGCAGAGCCTGGCACACAGCAGACCCTCGGGACATGGGTGCGAAATGAATGGGAAGGAGAGGTTTTACAGACGAGGACTCGGAGACCGGAGACGCAGAGTGACTCGCACGTCCCTGGAAGTCGAGTGCTACCGGAGGCGATTCCTAAGCATGCATTCACGCATTCACGGTTGCCACAAATTCACCCATCCCTGGAGCTCTAGGAAGACCTAAGGAGTCCCCTGGCCCTGTCCTCTGGATCTTATTCTGTTGGCGGGGGCGGTCCTGCCCTCCCATTCATTTCTCCAGGATTCAGGACCTCAATATCTCAGCCTAAGCGCTACCAGTCTGATGATCCAGAAGGGTTCTTGGTGGCGGCCGAGATCGTGGATATAGGCGTGGTTATAGGCCGCTGTTGATTTCCGTTCTCTACCCCGCCCCTCCCCCGCCCGCAGTTAAATTTGAACTCTTGGTAAGAGGCCGGATGCTTCAGCTACAAATGCCTTGCTGGATTGCTTTCTGAATATCAAGGGCTAACAACCCTTGCCCTGAGGTGGGGGTGCTGTGGAGAGAGCCCTCAGCCGTGGAGAGTCAGGGGCCCTCCGTTCCTGGGTGACCACCGCCCCCGTGTGAGCTTGGGCAGCTCGCGTGCCCTCGCCGAACTCGGTTTTAGCATCTGAAACTTGGGAGGTTGATCTTCAAGGGCTCTGGCTGTGACCAGAGGTTCTAAAGTCAAGGTGCCCACAAGGGCATGGGGCTCGCACCCTGGTCCGAGCCTTAGTGCCGTTCTCCGCTCGGGCCCGATAAAAGCAGATCTGGGGGTGGGGGAGGCTTGACGTTACTGCAAGGAGTTTAGGCTCAAGGACCCTGTCCTCCAGTGTGTAGGTGACATCTTGTGGAGGCCTCGAACAAAACCGAGGGTCTGTAGTGAGGGAGGAGTGGAGGGTGGGTTCCTAGCGATGCCCCAAACAGGAGACGCACTGGAATAGCTCTCTTCAACAGACTACCGTGTAATCGTTCTAAACGGCGTCTTCACAGACTTTCTAATAACACAGCCGCTGCCGCTGCCGCGAACCCATATTTGGTTCTGGTCGAGAATAAACGAAGCCAGGTAAAAATTCAGCACAGCAGAGAAGGCTGGGGGCGGAACCGTGGGGGATTTTTCATGCCTGGGGAGGCGGTTATACTGTGCTCGCTGCGTTTGTTTGGCACTTTCTATAGTGAGCACGTATCACTCGTACAATGGCAAATGAACGGTCTTAAAAGAATATTTTATTTACTTTAATGTTTGTTTATTTTTGAGAGAGAGAGACAGAGAGCGAGCAGGGGAGGGGCAGAGAGAGAGGGAGACACAGAAATCAAAGTGGGTCCCAGGCTCTGAGCTGTCAGCACAGAGCCTGATGCGGGGCCCGAACCCACGGACCATGAGATCATGACCTGAGCTGAAGTCGGAAGCTTAACTGACAGAGCCACCCAGGTGCCCCTGAAAAGACTGTTTTACAGAGTATTCCTCTTTGTGCTGCAGGGAGAAAGGGGAGACCTGGTTGACCCCATGTCCACATCTGGGCCCCCGAGGGACATGGAGGGGCTGGAGGTGTCCGGCAGTGAGGCGATCTGGGAACTGACAGCTGACTGGGAGCAGCTGCCGCAGGGGCCCCCGGAGCTCAGGAAAAGAAGGGCGGGATGTCAATCACACCCTGCCAGGGGCCCAGGGAAAAGCAAGCGGATCAGGAGAACAGGAGCGGTGCGCAGCGGCGGTGGGGGGGGGGATGCCCCATGCCCCATGCCCCATGCCCCATGCCCCATGCCCCATGCCTGTAGGGACCCAGCTCCTGGCCGAAGAGGAGAAAGAATAGGTAGCCCGGTGAACCGTCCAAGCTTAGAAGCAACAGCCTGGGAGGCGGTGAGCCCTTCCTCTGGGGAGGGCTTGACGGGGACTCACTGCAGGGGTGGAGGAGAGGAGCTCAGCGCAGGGAGAGGAAAGAGTGGGAAGTAGGTCACGGGCAGGAGAGGCGCCCTCTGCGCTGGGTTCGAGGGCTGGACCCACGATTTCTCAGCTGGCCATCTCGGGTCAGTTAGGAAACCTCTGTGTACCTCAGTCTTCCCATCTGCCGAATGGACCCCAGAGCAGGGTACCTGTGATCAATAAAAGGGGTCGCTAGAAAACGACTTGGCGTCAGAGCTGGAGTGAGGAGACTGGTGGCAGTGGGA
>PITB01031387.1:0-15941 GCA_004024585.1 Paradoxurus hermaphroditus | reverse complement strand
AACATTAAAAAAAATTTAGTACTGCCGACATCACTGTTCAGTTTGCTGTTATTCTCCTCCCTCCCACCGCCCTCCATCTAAGTTCCGTTCGGGAGTTCCGTTCCCGGCCATGTAATTACCAGGTCAAAAGCCGGAGTCTCTCCAGGAAGGTTAGGGGCTGCTCAGGGGCGCTTCAGAGAGAATGCAGCTGGGACGCCCAGGTGGGAATGCTGAGAGACAGAAGAGGGGCTTGTTTTCGGTCTTCCCTTCCCTTTCCCTGGTATTAGGTACTGCTCCGGTCCCAGGCTGGCACGGGAGGGACGCGACGCCTCCCTCCAGCAACGGGCGCCGTGCGGTGCGGACCGTCCCGAGTTCGCACAGGGCGCCGCGTCCGTGTTCGGACTGTGTTCGCAGGGCGGTGGAGTCAGGCAGCGAGGCTCTGCTCTCTGCGGCCCGGCTGCTCGGACTCAGCACCGCGAAGCGGAAGGTCTCGGCGGTTGGGAGATCGTATTAACCCGCCGTGGTGGTTCCTTCCGGGCCCCGATCCCTGTGCACTCGCTCACCCCCGCATCCAGGACTTTCTGAGCCTGCGCCGCGCCGCAGGCGGCAGCACCCTGCGTTGTAAACGCTGTGACTTCCCTTCCCGACTTTGCCACCCGCCTGTGCGGCTTTGAACAGCCTAACCTCTGAGCTTCGGTTTCCTCCCTTGTGAAATGGACCAGGGACCACCGCAGATGCCACCGGGGTCAGGGGAGACAGTGTTTGTTCACCCCTACGATGACACGAAGGGGCTCCCGTGTGCCTTCCCGAGCGAGAACATCTGTCCATCGTAAAGATGAAGAAGATGGTCGTCCTGCCTTGGGGGGTACTTACCGCCTTGGGGGGAGGGGGACGGGGCAGAGGGGATGATGGGTGTGATAAACATCATGCAGGGGGAAGGCTGGGGGCCCATCAGGGGTGGCATCAGACTGGTGGGAATCCAGAGAGTGAGGGGGCCCACACCTGCACGGGGCAACAGTGGGGGCAGAGGGGAAGGAAACAGAAGGCTGGTGGGTTTTATGGGAGGCCTGCATTCTTTTTTTTTTTTAATTTTTTTAATGTTTATTTATTTTTGAGAGAGAGAGAGAGAGAGAGTATGAGCCGGGAAGGAGCAGAGAGAAAGAGGGAGACACAGAATCCGAAGCTGGCTCCAGGCTCTGAGCTGTCAGCACAAGGCCCTACGCGGGGCTCGAACACACGAACTATGAGATCGTGACCTGAGCCGAAGTCGGAGGCTCAACCGACTGAGCCCCCCAGGTGCCCCGGGAGGGCTGCATTCTTGAAGACCTCACAGGATTCCCTCTCTCGGAATTGTCCATCTTGGTTCCCGTAGAATAAACGTAAAGAGAGGGGCGGGTGTGCTTGCGATGTTCTCAGAAAGTGGAGTTTTGCTTTCATGTCGCTTTTCGCTCCGTGGGTCGGCGTTGTCTCTAACGTTGTGCTCAGTGGGTTTGCTCGTAAGTTGCTCACTGAGTCTCTCGGGTCTGGCTCCCTCCACATCCCCGCTGCTGGTGGTGGGGGTGGTGGTTAATCGTCATCACCCTGGAGTGTTTTTCATCCGTCGCCAACATTTGACAGAGTGCCTAGATCGGGGGTCGGCAAACCCTTTTTCCCTAAAGGGCCAGCGAGTTCGTATGTCAGCCTTGCAGGCTGGATCGTGATTTGTAGCCAGGAACCCCCTCTGCCCGTCAAACACGAGAGCTGCAACAGACAATATATAAACAAGCGGGCAAGGCTGTGTTCTAGTACGACCTCTTTTATGGACGCCACAGTTTGAATTTCATAGAACTTTTACATCATACAATAGTATCCTTCTAATTTTTTTTCTGTTTTTTAAATTTACTTAAAAAATGACAAAGTAGGCCGTGGTGCAGGTTTGACCTCCTGGCCAGAGTTTGTTGACTTCTGGCCTAGGTGACTATAATATTTGAAAATTATTTTAAATTATGGGGCGCCTGGGTGGCTCGGTCGGTGAAGTGCCCGACTTCAACTCAGGTCATGATCTCTCCGTCAGTGAGTTCGAGCCCCGCATCGGGCTGAGTGCTGACAGCTCAGAGCCCGGAGCCTACTTTGGACTCTGGGTCTCCCTCTCTCTCTACCCCTCCCCTGCTCACACCTCCCACCCCCCCCTCTCTCTTTCTCTCTCTCTCTCTCTCTCAAAAGTAAATAGACATTAAAAAATTGTTTTAAATGATAAAAACTGAATGTTAAAATACCCCAATAGTTAACAAAATCGCTCCTAGAAGTTCAAGTGCTTGTAAGAGTATATAGCTTGATTCGCGAGTTCTGTCAAAAGACCGTGGGTGTTTATCATCTTGGGGGATACCAATGTAGCCGTTCCTTCAACACGATTTGTAATGCTTGAAGTCGTTATTCTGAGTTAAAAAACTTTTAATCATGCTCTTTCAAAATGTAGGCATCAAATGACTTTATTAATACTGTTCTATCATTCTATTCCACAATTCTATTTGTGGACCACGAGATTGTTTATTATTGTATACCGTTGTGGAGTCTAGCAATTCTATCTGACTCTCAATAGCCTGACGACCTCCGGTAAGGGCTTTGGAACTCGATTTTGGCTGGAATTGTCACTGTAGCAGCCAGGGGAAGGCATGGAAGGAGCACCGAAGGCGTACGCCTGGCACACGGTGAATGCGGAATAAACTTTTGTTCCCTCGCTTCCCTTTCTTTTCCTCCCCGCCCCGAACGTTCTGTATATTTGGTCAGCTCCAAAACACGCTGAGCCTCTTTGAAATGGTTACTCCGGTTCTTTCCACATGCAGTAAAGTCACTAACCTTTTTAAATGGAAACAAAAACAAAGGCCGTCAGAAAGCAGTTTCCCCGCTCGGGTCACCAGCTTTCGCTTGCAGAAGAAAAAGCCGCGTTGTGCGGAGACCGCCGGCCGGGGCCAGACCGGAGGCCCCGGGTCCGAGGAAGGCGCCTCCAGCCGGGTGCAGACCCGGCCCTCCAGCCGGGAGGGGGCCGCCTGGCCTGCTGGCTGCCCTGCGTCGTGCAGCTCCTGGGCGGATCTTGGTTTCAGGGGTTCCAACGGCAGGAAAGCCAAGACCCTCTCCAGATGGAAGACCACCAGCCCCGAAGGTGACCGTGGTGCTGTAGCTCTTGGCTCGCGGGCGCGCTTTTGCTGTGTGTGTTGGACGGAAGGCCCGTCTTGAGTCGACGTGTGTTTGTGTTGTTTAGAGGATAAGGGCGCAGGACCACGTGTGCTTTCCGGCCGGGGGGTCTGGCAGGATGGGAAAGCAGGCAGCCACTCTCCTTCGGCCCGTGAGACTTTTCATTCTTGCGTCGGCTGGAGGCTGGCGTTCCTCCTGTGCTTCAGGAGCACTTGGCTTTCCAGACAAGTGATCTCGGGGCCACGGGCACGGAGTCCCGACTTTGCATGAACTTGCCGTATAACCTCCGGCAACACATTCTCCATCTCTGGGGTGACGAATTCTTCCTGCCTAAGTGAATGGTGACAACCTAGACCATTTCTGAGGGCTCTTTTCTCAGTTGAGATACGTGGGGAGCCTGGACTTTGACTCCCACCCAGCATCAGTAAGACATCCTTCCCCCTCCCCAATGGGGGGCTCAGAGGAGGCCTAGGGGAGAGTCCAGACTCTCAGCACCACCTGGCAGTAATGACGCCATTCATCCCCTTTCCCTTCCTGCCAGGGGTGCAAACGGAGGCCATATGAGGCACAGTAGTGAGGCGTTCCTGTCCCCCCCAGAGAAGTTTCTATGGGCCCTGCTGGGGAGCTCAGCAGTCATGATGCCTCCCCTCTCCCCTACCAATGTCAGTGGAGGTCAAGTGGCAAATTTGGGCTTCCATCTCACCCTGGCCATAATGAGGTGGGATCCTCCTTCCCCTCCTAGAGGAATATCAAAGGCAGACAGCAAAAATGGAAGGTTCACGTCTGCTCTAGAACCTCATAACACGATACCCAAAGTATCCAGGATTCGGTTGAACGTATCAAGAACCAGGAAGATCTCCAGCTGAATGAAAAAAGACAATCAGTTGATGCCAACACCGAGATGACAGAGATATGCGAATTATCTGGCAGAGCTTTTAAAACAGCCATCGTAAAATGCTTCAGTGAGCAACGACGAACATGCTTGAGACAAATGAGAAAAAAATAGAACGTTTCAGAAAAGGACTAGAAGACCTAAAGAAGAACCAAATGAAAGTTTTCTCTCTTTTTTTTTTTAATGTTTATTTACTTAGTTATGGAGAAGGGTAGAGGGACAGAGAGAGGAGGAGGAAAGAGAGAAACCCAAGCAGGCTCCATGCTGTCAGCGCAGAGCCTGACATGGGGCTCGAACTCACACACCAGGAGATCATGACCCGAGCCGAAACCAAGAGTAGGACACTTAACCGACTGAGCCATCCAGGCGCCCCCAAGTGAAATCTTCAAATTTATAAATCTAATAACTGAAATAAAACCTCACGAGGATGGGCTAAACCACAGAACAGAGATGGCAGAGGACAGACTCCATGAACTTGAAGATGTAACAATAAAAATGACCTGATCCGAACAACAAAGAGAGAAGAGCCTGGGGGAGGAAAACGAAAAGCGAGATCAGGGACTAGGGCTAGAATAATGTCTTCGAAACCTTAAGATGGAAGAGAGAAGGTGGGACTGAAAAATGCTCCAGGAACTAGAACCTCCTGAGGTTGGGCTAAGATACACACCCACAGGATCAGGAAGCATTAGTGAATTCCCAACAGGATAAACGCAAAGAAAACCGTACCGCGATACGTCAGAGTCAAACCTCTGAAAATAATTGCAAAAAAGAAAAACAAAGTGGGAAGAGTTAGTCTGCCTGGTTTCAAGACCTCTGTAGCTACATGAGCCCAGACCATGTAGCGGCGGGATAGGCGCACAGGTCGGTGGCCCAGAATAGAGAACCCGGAAAGATGCCCATCCGAGTTTTGACACAGGTATGCAGGGAAATGAGAGAAACGCCCACTGTAGTGATTTCAGGGATGAGCGAGGGGAGGCTGGCGGACGATGAGATGGAAAGGAAGTTTATCTGAGGGATAATAGGAACGAACACTTGAAGGTTGGCAAGAGGCCAGACTTGGGACACGTGAGAGGGAGAAATCACGGAAGCCCAGGTGAGCTTTGAGGTTTGAGATTCATGGGAAGGTGGTGGTATCACCACCCAAGTATGAGAGGGCTCAGGGGGAGGGGGGCCTGGTGTGGAGCTGGAGGCTGGGTCCTTGTATTATTCACCTTGGGTGGGTCATCGTCAGGAGGAAACTGGAAATAATCTGAATGAGAGGGTAGGTCTTGACACGTTGAGTCTTGGAGACCTGAGCATGAGACAATAAATCAGAGAGGTTGGAGGGGAAGAATCCTTACCCTGCATATGCAGCTCGTTAGTGGGGTCTGGGTTATTGGTGATGTTTTTCTAGTCGTGGTTTGGGTCATAGGGAGAGTCAACAAGGCAGACAGAAGAGACAAGAAGAGAACAGCTTTGCCTGGCCACTGACGCCAGAGGAAAAGGGTATGGTAACAGTATTATTCTGCTAACCCCAGCTGCCTTGCATTGTCCCCCTTGATCTCTGGGTGACCTTTGACTCCAACGACTTGCTTCTCTTGGTTGCCTTGAGTATATTTCCTAGTTCACGAGATGCCTGTCTGTTTCACATTATCATAATCTTTTAATCACGGCACCTGATTTCAGCTTTACCTAATACCGGCCCATCACAGAATTGTGTAGAGGAAGTAAGACTAATTGCTAGGCTTCTGCCGCGTTCCGTAAGGATGTATGGAGCCTTTTGGCATACACTGCCCGGCAGCGATTGCTACAAATCATCGACTAGATTTCTATCGCTTAAAAAAGTAATGACATAATTCAGATGTCAGTGCGGAAGCCCTAAGAGCCAAGCAGAGAGAGGCAAATCCTTTCCCCTGATGTTCAGAAGCACCAAGGGCAGAGCGTGTGGCTGGCTGATTTACGGTGACTGAGGCATTGCCGAGCCGGGACGTGTTCTGGACCGGGGGGAATGCATGCGGGGACTGAGGAAATAACCGGGACTCAAGGCCAAAGCCGCTTTGGAGTGAATGGGGCAGAGCCCACCCTCACGCACAGCAGCTCCCCCGGCTGGGGCCCGGGCTGCAGCCTGTGTGTTGTGCACCAGGTAAATGTGAGCGCCAGCAGCTGTCCTGGAAATGTATGTTTGATGTAGCGTGCGGGAGACCTGAGAGAGAGTTTTAATGTAGCGCAAAGACAAGCCCGCGATCAAGTGGCCCGAGTTCAGATCACGCTGCTCGCTTACTGACTCTGGGCCTGCAGACATATTGCTTCGGTGCCCCCAACCTCAGTTTCCTTTTCTGTAAAATGGGTATATCAATAGCACCTACCTCCTAGGATTGTCTTGAGAACATCTATAAACGTGTATAATTTTTTTTTAATTTGGGGGGGGGAGGGGCATGAACTGGGAAGAGGGGCAGGGGGAAACAGGGAATCCCAAGCAGGCTCCATGCTCAATGTGGAGCCCGACGTGCTCCTGGGATCATGACATGATCCCGGGATCATGCTCCCTGGATCAACATGATCCTGGGATCATGACCTGAGCCGAAATCGGGAGTTGTACGCTTAACCCGCTGAGCCACCCGGGCGCCCCGCATGTATAATTTTATAGCCAACTTCTTTCCTGAAAGAAGACCACATTAGCTGTGTTCCTCGCGGTCCTGAAGTCGTACCTAGACCCGTTTGGTAGATGACTACTGTGGTACTCGCCCTCTGTGGGTCTGTTCTTTCACCATTAGTGCATCCGGCACACGCTCCTTTGCCAATACGTGTGTGTGCACACACCCGTGCACGCAGATGTACGCAGGTGCTTGCCGGAATGGCAAGAGACCATCTGCAGATGGCAGGACCTGAGTTTGTATCAGAAGGGAAGGAGGTGGACCAGGAGGACGGCTCAGCCTGAGCCAAAGCTGCCAACAGTCCCGTGGCCACCCGCTTCTACCAAGGTGGCTGGGGAGTATATTGGTGTTTGAAAGGGACTGGATGCTCATCCTGGAGAGGGCCTGGGCGGCGGATCTGTGGTTCCCACGCAGAGCTCAGCTGCGGGAGTTGGACCTTGTTTCCTCTGACAATGGCAACTCGGGGATTACAAACCACTCTTGGCAGAGGGTGCTGGGGAGAGATGGAGTGCTCAGAGTGGGGGGGTGGGCTGCGTCTGTGTCTGGGTGTTTTTGATCCCTAAGTAGGGTGGCCCGCAGCCCATCACAGCTGTGTATTTGCGTGTTGGAGGCTTTCGGGGTCGGGGGGCGGAGAATGTCATCGATAGTGTAAATTTCAGAAAGCATAGCAGTTACTGTGCAAGCAAAGCGGCTGTTTAAATGCGGGGCCGGGCAACAGTGCCTCGGAAACATGGTGTGGCCATGCTCGGAGGGAGACTGAAGGTAAGTCCCCTCTGTGATCACAGAGCACCTGCTGTGCCCCAGGCACTGCTCTAGGCTTCAGGCACAGAAAAAAAAAAAGCAAGTCTTTGAGAAGAGCCTTTACTCTTCTGTAGTCTTCCGTTACAGGGATCAAAGACAAATGCAAATCACAATGGCACACTGTGGCAATTGCTAGGTGGGAGTTCTGCCGGAGACTTAATCCAGAAGACATTTAACCAGGTTTATCCAGCGCTGTAAAGCAAACGACTAAGTAACATTTGGGGAAGAGAGAGGGTCGTAGGCCAGATGCATTTCCGCCTTTGATCTGTAGTATGAGGCCATTTGAAATTGAGAAACCAGCTTTATACAGAAGCAGGAATAATGGCCCACTTATTTCAAATATCTTGCCTTCCTGAGATTTCTGACCTTGAGCGTTTTCCTTAGTTACCTGGGAAATGTCCTTCAGGACTGAAAACAAGTATAAACCACATCAAAGTTCACGACCATGAAAAATGATGCAATTTGTATTGAGATCCTTAACTAATCTGTGCCGAGTACCAGTTTCTCCAGGTAAGAAAGGAGAGGTAGGTGTTTTCCTAATCGAGTAACCAAGCCAAGCAATGTGTTTGCTTGAAAGTATCCAGGGAGTTTCAATGGCTCTTCAAACATGTTTTTCCTAGATCAGATTCTGTGGGTTCTCAGGTCGCTCTGGGTAAGCCAGCCAGTGTGCAGCGTGGAGCTTCAGTGGGGAGAAGTGAATAATGTGGCCGAGTTTGACGATGACAGAGGAAAAAAGACAAATTCTGCAAGGGGGCAGGAGACCGGACGGAGCACAGAGGGCTGGGAGGGGACTGTTCCTCTGGCTGGCTTTGCCCGATTGGAAGAGGCTGGAAGTGTGACCCGGCCTGGGGCTCCTCAGGGCCTGGCCCCCCGAATACCCTGCTGCCTGGGGCAGGATTTCCTGCAGGCGCCGTGGCGAGTGATGACGGGCGCTGGAGGGCTTGGGAGGGTGGGCCTCTCCGTGGAGGCGGCACAGGCCTGCGGTGGGTCAGGGCCTCCTCCATTCTGGTTCAAGGCCAGCCCGTAGCTCTTTACTGAGCATCGGCACTAGCTGAGAGCAGGCGTGGGCTCTGTTTTCTGAGAAGCGGAAGTCACATGCCTTCCTTCCAAAGGCAGTGTCGAATGACGATTTGGTGCGTCAAATCTGGGCTCAGGCTGCCTGGTTTTGAATCCTAACTCCCCCACCTACTCACCGGGTGGCTTGGAAAAGGGACTTAACTTCTCCGTGCTCCATTTCCCAATGGTAAGTTGTCGTAAGGATAAAAATGAGTTCATGTATGTTAATGCCATCTGACACATGGCAGCCACTCAGTAGATGTTTGCTGGCGTCCTCAGCTTCATGATTATTACGATCTGAAATCAGAGAGTATTAAAACGGCTCATCTTGGCTCACTTTGCTCTAGGTGATGTTCATGGCACAGTAAACAATCACGTCCCGACATGTTTCACCTCCCAGCACATCCACGAGGCACATTCGGTCCTTAAGCAGAGCATCTGTCCGTCCATCCATCCATCCATCCATCCATCCATCCATCCACCCATCCATCCATCCATTCATGTGTTTACTCAATGTCTAGCTAAGCGTGATTCTCTGCCAGGTGAGAGGCAGTGAGTCTAACAGAGTGAAAACAGGGCCAGCTCTGGTGTTGGCCATCCGTGTTCATCCCCGGCCTACCCTCTGCCTGCCATGTGGCCTCCGTTTTGCCTGTCCCATATCAGATGCTTAGTTAAAGTCGCTTCCTGACTCTCCTTCTGCTCTGCTGTTAGTGGAAGACAGAGGCGGGTTGGACACCGATGTTGGGAGCCTACAGCCTGGTTCTTTTGTCCACAGACAACTGGAATGTCAGGTAGCGGGTGCCGCAAATGGTCCGCCACTGTCATGTGAGAAGAAACTTGGCAGAAACAGCAGGGAGAGCAGAAGGTGTTGGTGACGTTGGTGAAGACCGGATGGGGCGAGTGTAGGTGGAGCGTGGAGGCTCTTTTCTGTCAGGACTTTCCGGGGGTGGCTTTCACAAAGGAAAGGCAGCTTCTGCGACTTCTCCCCCCTCCCCCCTGCCATGTTCCTGGGTGCAGATTTGGGGTCTGGAACTGCCTCCTGAAATGTCTGGTCCTCATTCTTGTGGTGAGGTCCTTCCACTGCCTCAGGGAGTAGGGCTTCCGTTTGTCTGGGTGATGACTTAACATCATGGGGGGGTCCAGAGGGGGAAGGCGGGGAGGTGGAGCTGCCCCCTCTCGTTGGGATATGGCATCAAGGCGGGCCTTTCTGAACCCACACACGGGAGGCTGAGCAGATCCTTCTCTTCCGGAGTACACAGAACTCAGGTGGGTTTTTCCAGGAGTTCTGGGCAGGCCATGAGGAGAAAGGGCAGGAAAGATGCTCAGAGGTGGGCCTGTGGGGAAGGGGCAGCAGAAGAGTGCCATTGTCCAGGGTGCAGCGGCCTCTTCTGGGGTCAGGAGCCACTGTCCGCCCTGGGTTAGATCTGCCATGGAAGATCTCCGCCATACTGAGCCTTGGAACCCCCGGCCACTTCCTCCTGCTGTGTGTGGGGACTGTGACTCTAGCCTGGCCCCAGTCAGGTGACTGTTCGGCCTTCCTGTAGGATCTTCGTGGAACGGAGAGAGGGTCAGGCCTCCATCCCCCAGGGAGCATATGTTCAAACAGCAACCAGATCGTCGGAATTTTGGGTCACCGTCAGGAAAAGTTAGGAACCACAGAAGCAAACCTCAAGAAGCGGAATCGGTGCCGCCGACAGCACGTGTACTCAGCTGCCCGGGCTCGGCGCAGCGTTGCCAAATGAGTGTTGGGGCCCAGGTCCGTCCCTGCACCCTGCCGTGGCGCTTCCTCAGCCATCTCGTCAGAATTCTCGGTGCGGCTCCTCAGGGGCTCGCGGAAGGTGGCTTGGCCTCATCTTCGTGGTTTTACTCCTCCGGATCAGTCCGAACCCTGGTCTTCCAGAGCGTCGAGAAAGGGCATTTAGGCTGTTTGGTGAGCCTCAGCGAGACCTGGGTACCCACACCGTGAGCGACGGATGCCAGTGCTGTTCTTTCTCCCTCGTTCTTTTCCGTTTCCTTTGAAAAAGTGCAGGTTATGACCCACAAAATCGATTTGATGACAGACCAAGGGGTTGCGGCCCGAAGTTCGAAAAGCAGAACGGACTTAACACAGTAGCAATCACGGAAGCGCAGGGGAGCGCCAGGAAACGGCAGAGGCGCCTTGGGACAAGCTCTTTAACCCTATAAAGAGATAAGAGTAATGAATCAAATCTGATGAAGAAGCCGGTCAAAAAACATTCTAGACCAGTGGCCTCCAGATTTTGGTTTTGGACTGCACACTCCATCGGTAAAATGTGTTTACACGGACGGCTCCCACGCAGTGTCTGGTTATCATTCTTCAACTAATGTATGATGTGACCACCCAAAATACAAACTCTAAGACGATGAGGCAAAGAGGAAAGCAGCCCTATTTAAAAATGACAGGCTAGGGCACCTGGTGGCTCAGTCGGTTAAGTGACCGACTTCGGCTCAGGTCCTGATCTCACGGTTCGTGAGTTCGAGCCCCGCGTCCAGCTCTCCACTCCCAGCGCAGAGCCCGCTTCGGATCCTCTGTCTCTCTCTCTTTCTGCCTCTCCCCAGCTCGTGCCCTCCTTCTCTCTCTGTCAAAAAAAATTAAATAAACATTAAAAAGATAGGCTAATCATGATGGCTCCATGCTACGATCAGCAAATGCCCGAAGGCAGACTATGCACAGGGGATGGGGTCCCTGGTTCTCAGCGGGGGCTGTCAATCTATTTTCAAACTGTTTTGAAGATTTAAGACGTTTTTCTGGTTGGCCTCTTGTCGGACGCGGAAACCACCGCTTTGCAGCACACGTGCTTTCCTCAGCATTGGCCGTCGTTTCCTGACAAAACCGGAAAAGCTCCCTGGTACCTGGTTTTGCGGCTGCTTCCATCCTCCGGAAATCAGGAGGGAGTCATCGGTGACTCTTCTCTTTCCCTTGTGCCGCAGCCGTTCACTTGCCAGATTCCGGCAATTTCTACCTCTCCACAGGGGGTCAGGCCTTCCCATGTTCTCCTCCCCTCACCGCGTTGCTGCCACGCTGCTTCCTTCTTCCTTCCAGTTCCTCCCACCACACCTGTACACACGTGATTCCCTCTTCCCGTGACGTCCCCCCACACCTGGGTGACGCCTACTTCAAGCTCCAGCGTAAAGGTCAGTTCTTCAGAGGGACCTTCTCAGACCCCTGCCTGGTGTACTTCCTGAGGCACCTATGACTTTCTTGCATGGTGCTTATAACAATTTTATTTTATTTTTATTATTTTTTAAAAATATTTATTTTTGAGAGAGAGAGACAGAGCGTGAGTGGGGGAGGGGGCAAAGAGTGAGGGAGACACAGAATCCGAAACAGGCTGCAGGCTCTGAGCTGTCAGCACAGAGCCTGACGTGGGGCTCGAACTCAAACTCGTGAACACAGGATGGTTACTTGAGCTGAAGTTGGACACTCAACCGAGTGAGGCCCCAGGCGCCTCCTATAACAATTTTACTTTTATACTATGTTTCAGTTTGTTTAAAATGTATAGTTCTCTCCATCTAGACTGTAAGTTCCTTGAGGGCAGGGACCATGCCTACAGTCCTGTGTGTGTGTGTGTGTTTAGCACCCAGTTCACGCCATCTTAATAAATATTTGAGGGGCGCCTGGGTGGCTCAGTTGGTTAAGCGGCCGACTTCGGCTCAGGTCGTGATCTCACAGTCTATGAGTTCGAGCCCCGCGTCGGGCTCTGTGTTGATGGCTCAGAGCCTGGAACCTGCTTCCAATTCTGTGTCTGCCTCTTTCTCTCTGCCCTTCCCTGCTCCTGCTCTGTCTCTCTGTCTCTCAAAAATGAATAAAGGTTAAAAATAAATAAATAAATAAATAAATATTTGATACTCCCAACAACCCTACAGGTAGTTCCAAACAGTATCGCCACTCTACAGCGGAAGAAATCAAAAGACAAAAGTGTTAATGCCGAAAGTCATCTGGTTAATGAGTGAGGACCCTGGTCGCAGACCTAGGTCGTTCAGGTTCCAGCGTGTACACTTTTACCAGCTACTCTGGATTGTTCACTTGTAACCCGTGTAGACTACAGGCTGATTGTAAGTCCCATCTTCCTTGCCGATGTCTGACCAGCCCTCTACAATGATTCTTCCTCTCGCCATCTAGCTTGATTTCTGCTCGGGGTCTCTGTATAACACTATTTACCCTGTTGTTCTAGACAACACTCTCCTTTTCGCAGAGGGTCCTAAGTCCCTGAATCTTATCCACCTAAGCTAGAGTATTAAGTGAGACCCTGCACTGACTCATCCTTTTCTTGAATCTCATGATAAGTAAGTAATTATTGATTCGTTGGTCATTATTAGGAGCTTGGCAGAGATTTCATCCTACCCCACCATTGCCTCTTGTCTTCATACATACCCGCTGCCCAGCCAAGAAGACCATGCCTTGGATTCAGAGGAGTTTTAACTGTTCCAATTTACACGTGTTGGCCTTCTTCCTGGTGGATCTCAGTGTAACTTTTGGCCGAGACCCAAGAATTTCAGGGTCTTCAATGCCATGAGTAATTTCATGAGTTGCTGATGGCCAATTAGGGATGATTACAGTTAAGAGGCTTTACTTTCTTAATAGCCCCCAGAAAGGGCTGGTGGTAACTTTTAAAATCTTGATCATTTTTCCCCGCAAATGGAATGCTCTGATTCTTCTGACTGTCATTTCTTAAGTCCTTATAATTTGTCACCCCGTCCCCACGCCACCCCTTTTCTAGTAAGAAGGATATCTGAAATGGAAACCAGTGATTTTTGGAAAACTGGCTTTATTAGAGCAGAGCCCCGGGCATGCCTTGAAACCTGGCTTCATTTGTTTGCCTTTCCCTGAAAAGGGGGTTCAGGAAGAGGGGAGACCGGGCCCTGGTTTTTCTTCCCGAGTTCCATTACATCCCAACCAAACCTCCCACCCCAGGCTTTCTGACGCTGTTTATAATTTACCTTTGAAACTGTCGGCTCATTTGACGATGTTGAGACATTCTGGTTAGTAAGGGCTTCTGAATAGGGTGTATTTGCAGGTGGGGGGTGCTGCCCCCCTCTTTTTCCTGTGATAACACATTGGAAGCGCCGCTTGACCTTCTATTGCATCAATCCCAGCAGAGCTGCTTGGGGATGAATGTCGCCCGGTGCCCGGCACCGAGCACGGGACACCTGTTCGCCCACATAATCCCTACCACTTGGGGCAATTCGTTAGGTGGTATTTTTTTAAACAGTTTCATTGAGATATAATTCACTCACCGATACCCTCCACCGATTTAACGTCTCCAATGAAACGATCTCTAATACATTCACGCTGGTGCGGCCGTCAGCACAGTGTAATTCGAGAACATTTTTGTCACCCCAGGAGGAAGCCTTGGGCCTCCCCTTGTCCCCTCCCTCCCTTCCTGACCCTGGCCACCACTAATGTATGTTTTTGTCTCTATAGATTTGCTTATCCCCAACATTTCCTATAAATGGAATTATGTAATATGTAGCCTTCCGTGGCTAGCTTCTTGAACTCAGGGTAATGTTTTCAAGGGTCATCACAATGTAACATGTATCGGTGTGTCATTTCTTTTTGTTACTAGGCAGTATTTTTTTTAAAGTTAATTTATTTTGAGAAAGAGAGAGAGAGGGAGGGAGGGAAAGAGATAGAGGGAGAGGAAAGAAGCAGGGGAGAGGTAGAGAGAGAGAGAGAGAGAGAGAGAGAGAGAGAGAGAGAGAGAATCCCAAGCAGGCTCCATGCTGTCAGCACAGAGCCCAACGAAGGGCTCAATCCCACAAACTGTGAGATCATAACCTGAGCCAAAGCTAAGAGTTGGATGCTTAACCGACTAAGCAACCCAGGCACCCCCTGTTAGGCAATATTTTGACCCCTACTGTACATTTGGGGAAACCAAGACACACAGAGGCGAAATGCCTTTCCTATGGTCAGGTAGCCTTTAATAGATGGAGCTGAGATAATCATGCTAATAGTAATTTATTGAACATCTTTTATGGTTCAGTGCCTGTGCTGAACGTCCCATAAATTTGTTACCTCATGTTTATATGTAATCGGATTTCAATTGGGACATCTTGTAACCATAACCGGCCAGTGGCATTTTTATTTTAATGGCTTCCGTTTGCTCGCTTCTGGTTTCATTAGCCCACTTAGGCTCTAGGATCTTCCTAAGCAAATGATGCTAAAAATAGTATTGTTTTTGTTCCTTCCGTAGGAGTCGAACACCACTCCCATCTGCAGAAAATTGGTAACATCTCAGAGGAGCCCTTGCTGCTTCCGGGACGCCCAGCATCATGGTTTCTCATTTCGTGGGGTCTCTCAGGTAAGTGGAGGGCCTTTCCGAAAGAAAACAGGAACATAGGAAATTCGATATTTGCATTTTACTATGCAGTCTCTATAGTAACTAGCCTCGAGGGTCTGCACGTCAGTGATATGTTTGATATACTATGTACATATGTGTAATAAGTCTGCTATTCGCAAGGGCCGCCGAGGCCAGGGGAGCGGTGTGCTGTGGGGAGAGGTGCTCGGACTGAGATCCAAGTGGCTTGGGTTCTGCCTGGTGCTCTGCCAGTTCCTGGGAGACCTCCGGGGTTCAGATTCTTATTTTTAAATAAAGACGTTACTGGCCGTGTGGATATTTAGCCTGGCTGCTCAGCGGAATTACCAGAAGAACTTAAACCAATTTTGTCCTCTGGTCGTGTTACTACCGGTTTGGACTTCATTGGTCTGGTGTACTTAAAAAGTGACCTCTCTGGTTCCTTCTGCTCCAAATATCTGTGACCTTCGCCTGCGTTTTTTTCTTTGATCCTGATAGACCCTTTGGAAAATTCTTCAGTCCAAATGCTGTGTGAAAGCACGATATACAAAATGGCCGATGGTAGTGTTTTATTCAGCTAAATTATTTCCGAGGTTTGAATTTGTAATGTTTACGCATTATGAGATCAGTGAGTCTGTGTTGATAAACACCAACATTTGGAATCAGGATTTCTGCATGATGGCTTGTACCTCAGCCTTAGCATCTAGCTTATTTCAGACTTTCGTTAGCTGTGTAGCATTAAGAAAATCTTGGGGCGCCTGCGTGGCTCAGTCGGTTAAGCGTCTGACTTCAGCTCAGGTCATGATCTCACGGTTTGTGAGTTTGAGCCTGTGCTGACAGCTCGGAGCCCAGAGGCTGCTTCGAATTCTGCATCTCCCTTTCCCTCTGCCCCTCTCCCACTCACTCTCTCTCTCTCAAAAATAAATAAACATTAAAAAACTTTTAAACAAGTCTGATCCACAAAGTAAGGAATTCCCGAATGAAGTTCATCTTGCAATCTCAAGATACCCTTCAAATAAGTGGACTCAGAATCTAGAAGGCGGAAAGGAAGAATTTTATTTAAAAGTTGAATCGCCAAGGATATCTTGTTCTTTT
>PITB01031386.1:0-15942 GCA_004024585.1 Paradoxurus hermaphroditus | reverse complement strand
ACAGAAAGTGAACCCTGGGGTAAGAGGGACTGCTGTATTTGTTAATTTCTTTAGCCCCCATACATCCATTGACCCTTCCCCCACTGCGTTGCTACCTTGTGGTTTCAGTGGAAATGGCTCACCTTTCAGCACCTAAAAGCAGTTGCTTCCTGAATTGTTATGTAAGTTATAAAAATTCTTTTTCTTTCTTTCTTCCTTTCTTCCTTCCTCCCTTCTTTCCTCCCTCCTTCTGTTTCTCTTTCTTTCTTTCCTTCTTTCCTTCCTTCCTTCTTTCTTTACTTCTTTCTTCTCTTTCTTTCTTTCTTTCTTTCTTTCTTTCTTTCTTTCTTTCTTTTCTTCCTTCCTCCCTTTCTTTCTTTCTTTCTTTCTTTCTTTCTTTCTTTCTTTCTTTCATTAAGCCATTTAGAATCCAGTATCCTGTTGCCTGCAATGCAGTCCTGATTAATAAAGAAGGTTATTACTTTAGCATGGCAATAACTTTAACATACAAACTAGGTTTCTCTACGCAAACATCACACATAGAAGGCACAGTGTGTTGGCCCAGGCTGAGTAGTTGCCCTTCCAAAACCTTTCTTTATGGTCCTTTAACCAACAGAAACATCTGGGATGGCTCTCTGTCCTCCCTGCTTATCCTGATGGCCTGATACACTAGTTTGGGTTCTGTTGCTGAGAGAGACCACAGGAAGCCTTGTTCCATAGAGTGGCTTAATGAAGTGGGACATCTGCCTTCTTAAGAGTGGGGAATGTTCCGGGCGCCCGGGCGGGCGGCTCAGTCCGTTAAGCATCTGACTTGATTTCGGCTCAGGTCATGATCTTGGCAGTTTGTGAGATCCAGCCCCACCTTAGGCTCTGCCCTAAGAGTGCGGAGCCTGCTTGGGATTCTTTCTCTCCCTCTCTTTCTGCCTCCCTCCTCCCACCCGCAAAAATAATTAAATAAACATTAAAAAAAAAAAAAGAGTGGAGAATGTTTAAGCTGTAAAGACCTTAGGAATCTTGTATTTAGATCATGCGTCTCATTTCGCAGATGAAGAAACTGAGACTCACACTTACAAATTATATAACAGATGAATAAGGACAGGCTCCTAAAGTCTGGCATTGTAGAGTCCTGTCTTTTTGTCCCGCTAAAGGGAATATAAACCCCAGAAAAGACGTGGACAGCTGAGGTTACTCCTCAGTTTAGAGAAAAGATCAAACTTCGTCCTGGATGGCACTCACTGGGGTTTTAGCAAATTGTTTCCCCCCATGTAAACTCGACCTCCTCGGATATACTGTTCCTCTCTCTGTCCACATCGGTGCATACTGAACTCTCCATGCTTTCCGTGCACTGCTTCCTGCACGAAAGAGCTCACAGTCTGAGGGAGCAGGCGGCTTTGTAAAACTGTGGCGAATATTCGATAAGTGAAATAAGCAAGATGAGGACCTGGAGGAGGGGAGGCTGAATATCATTGCAGATAGGTGTGAAGGAACGTTTTTGGAAAATTAAACAGAGTTTTGAACAGCAGTGGATTTCAACTGTAAACATTTCTTAAGCATCTACTGTGCCCAGTCAAAGGGAGGCAAAAATGTGTATTTCGTGAAACCCGCTCATGGGTGCTGTGGCCAGTGGGAGCAAGGGGTTTTGTGAAAGGGAAAATTTTGAGTAACATCTAAGTTTTAGGCTTGGTCTGTCAGTGCATGGTGATTTCATTCTGGGATAAAAAATCCTAGAGGATATGGTGATATTTTTAGAGATTTTTTTTTAAGTTTATGTATTCTGAGAGAGAAAGAAAGAAAGCATGAGTAGGGGAGGGACAGATAGAGAGGAAGAGAGAGAATCTCAAACAGACCCTGCACTGCCAGCTCAGAGCCCGTCTTGGGGCTCAAACTCAGGACCGCGAGATCATGACCTGAGCTGAAAATCAACAGTTGGACACTTACTCAACTGAGCCACCCAGGTGCCCCAAGGATGTGGTAATTCTTAAGGGAGGGTGGTTTGGTGTGGCAGGATGAGGGATTAGTGTATACTTGCGAACGTATGGACGGATGGGAGTGCTGGTCCAGGAAAGGAGGACAGTCATGTTTTTATCTGCTTTTCAATTCTCAAGTCGACTTTGTAGAAAAACAACTTTCCAGAGGCTTTTGTTTGATACGCTTTGGGCGATATCTTAAGCTGCTTGGACTCCGTGAGAGAAGACCATCAACCACCTGGGCGGCTTACACAACCGAAAAGGATTTTCTCACGGTTCTAGAGGCCGGAAGTCCAAGGTGAAGGCATCATCAGGGGTGATTTCCGGTGAAGGTTCTCTTCCTGGCCTGTAGACAGTCGCCTTCTCCTTGTGTCCTCACGTGGCCTCACGTGTGCGGGGTGTGTGTGTGTGTGTGTGTGTGTGTGTGTGTGTGTTGAGCAAGAGCTTCTGTTAAAGGAGAGCAGCCCTCTGGGGCTAGGGCCTCGCCCTTATGACCTCATTTAACCTTAACTATCTCCCTAAAGGACCTGTATCCAAATATAGTCACGCTAGGGGTTCGGGCTTCCACAGGTGAATGCTTAGAGGACACGTTTCATCCCACGACCGGAGATGAAAGCCGTCTTTCTTCAAAAACACACGTGACCACGTGGCAGGCTGTTCCAGTGTTTCTGTCATCTCGTCTCAGGGTTTATTTTATATATTCGTCTGGGCCTGTGTGGGTTTCTCCCGAAACCCATGCAGGTTGGTGGCCTAGAACTTGGGCCCTAGCGACCCGGGACTCTTCTACGATTACACATCAACTGATCTCTCCCAGCCCTGGTATTCCTCATCTGTGAAATGGAAATACCATTACTTTGAATTTTGCAGTGCAATTCATAAGATTCATATACGGTATGTGTTACAGTTGTTGACACGTGTGTTATGTCTTCGGTTAAAGAAGATAGTAATTTTTACAGTCTTAGCTGATCGGTACTTCACGAGACTCTGACATAGCTTTCTCATTAATTGTATGCTGGCTTTCTTATGTGCATAGCTGCCAGGTGTGGCAGAGAAAACACTACTTAACTGGGGTGTCTAAATACGGTTTTAAGCCCTGTTCAAGGGAACTGATGAATCACGGGTTATTGAGTTCAGAAAAAAAAATTCACAAGAGATCCATAAGTCGTTTGCAGAAAAAAGTAGTAACACAAGCAAGTAAAAATAATAATAATAAGAAGAAGACTGGTAGAATTGTCTATAATGTCAGCATGTAACGAGAGTCATGCTTTCAGCATTTTAGTTTCTGTGCTTTCAGACTTTTTTTGATACCTACAATATATACATACCCACACTAAGATTTATTGATCATATAGCATGACCATAAAATCATTCTGGATCAATAAAGAAGAGTTTTCTCTTGTTTGGGCATATGACAGTTTCTTCAGCCAGCCCCCTACTTGAGTTGGACATGTGTGGCTTTCCGTTTGGGGCTTTTAATAATATCGCCCTGAATATCATCACCGCAAAATCTCAAAATAGAGCCTTAATTATTTTCTCATAATCGTTGGTTTGAAACAGGAGCAGTTGTAAGGGTTTTGACACCTATTGATAAAGGCTCAGTTTTGAGATGCGTGCCTACCTGAGTTTGAAACAAACAATGAGGAATGTAGTACCTCTAGGGACATTATGTGTTAATTTCCATGCAAAACTCATTAACGAAATGAACTCCGAAGTGGAGATAGCTTTTACTTATTCGACTTGCCTGTGAGAAAACTTCTTTTAAGGATTTGCCTTCTTAAGGTTGGTTGTTTTTTTGTTGTTGTTTTGTTGTTGTTTTTGCCAACACAGCCGTACTTTTCATCCTAAAAATCAATTACTTCTGCTTGTTTGAGACAAATGTGGGATCCTTTGGCTGCCTGCGACGGCTGTTGGCGGTTACCGTTTAATGTAAAGAATAACCTTTCATATAAAGGATTATATAGTTTAGTCACCCGATGCAAATTATTGCCTCTAAATCTAGTCTAAGTTTTTTTTCTCCTCCTCTCCAAGGAGCATCCTTGCTCTTAAAACCCAGAGAAATGCTGCCTTTCAAGAAGACATTGTTAAAGAGAGCTCGATGGGGCTGATTGTCTTTATGTAATCGCTTAGACAATGTTGTGTTACAGTTTTACAGAATGCCTTCAGGGTTCCACCAACTGGAAAGGAAAATGACTTCATGGATAGTGTGTGGACTTTAAAAAAATAGACACATAGAAACCAGGAGTTCAGTCCCCGTAGGACTGGCTGATTTCCCTTCTTCAGGAGTTAAACGCATTGATTGCTTTGTAATCAATTGTTCCTGTGACATTAAAATTCATCTTGTTACACTTCAGAGCTTTAACACCTTTAAACTAGGTCATCCGAGAGCCTCTGCTAGCCTTCCTGCAGTGATCTCCGGGGACCCGTTTATATCTATGGAATATTAATTATCCAGTTCAATTTTGCACCTTTCCCGTTTTCAAACAAGCCAAGCACCTCGCAAGTTATTTTCCCAATCGCATGGACGGAATATGGAAACTGTTTCATCCTTTCTTTCCCACCTTCTCCAGATCCTCTTGGCTTCCTCTTTCTCAGTGAGAGAATCTGGAACATGTTAGCCCTAACCTCGAGGAACTTGCCACTTGGAAACAGGGTAGAATCTCCAGGGACAATGAGACCATGAATGCATTTCTTCGGACCTAACACACTCATTTCTGCTTTCTGTGGCTGACCCCTTAGCAACGTGAAATGCAAAGCCGTCTTACTATTTCTTTTCCCGTTGAATGAATTAACACATTTTATTAATGAGACTATTACTGGTCATGGTAGAGCATTTCAAAAATGCGGAGGGACATTTTCACACACCAAGTAAACTCGAAGTCCTGTTTGGGAATATCCCGGCTTCTTGCTGGACATGTCTAAAGACAGAATGATTTGATCCTGCTTACATGGTGGGACTTGTCTTTTCCTCTCGCCTGGCAAATGCAGACCGAGGAAGTGGTTCACTGGTGACCTCAGAATCACCTACTTGCTGGGTAGGGATTCGTGTTGCTCTTGTAGACTGCATTCCTGTCTTGCTTGGGGGTGAACATTGGCACGGACATGCCTGCGGTGTTACAGCTTCCCACACACTTTATTGGCCCAGAAACTGTAGCTACTCCTGTCTCTTATCCAGCTCAGCATTCTGGTCCCCGACTGGGACCGGCACCTTTGGCTGTAATCCCGAAATCCTCTCTGAATGAGCCTGCCATTCCCTTCCCCGAGGCTGCTGCCACCCTGTTTCTCAATCTCACAGAACCTTGCTCTGAGTCATCGGGAGCTCGAATGTGGCTCGCCTACCTGACTTCCAGTACCTTCCAGTATACCTCCTTGGGCCCCCCTCGCTGCTTCTGCCCTCTACCCTCGAGCTCAAAACCCTGAGAGTGTGACATTGTCCCAAATCAAGACATAGCTTCCACAAGATTTGGGACACCAATTTGGCCCTCCAGCTGTTTCTGTACACCTAGTTCCTCTGGATTCCAGTCACCCCCTATCTCCCTCTGCCTATGTCAGTGACGTCTCTACATGCCTGGACAGCCAACCGGTCAAAGATAACCAGTAAGCTCTCTGCCACAGAAAGCGTTTGAGCCGAAACTAGAGGGAGTCTGTAGTAAGAGGAGCTTCAGCGAGTGTCCTCTGCTGGAAAGAAAGCCTGGAATAATGAACTCTGGTCCCTTATAATTTTAAGATTATTATAATTCTGTAGGATTTGCCCTTCCCACTCACAAAGGCCATAAAAACTCTCCTACTATTTCCCCGGTCCTGTGCTGAGAGGACCAGTTGGTACACAAGGCTTGGTGGTATGCCCGTTGAATATAAAATCAAATTTTAGGGGCACCTGGGTGGCTCAGTCGGTTAAGCGTCCGACTTCGGCTCAGGTCATGATCTCACCGTTTGTGAGTTTGAGCCCCACGTCGGGCTCTGTGCTGACGGCTCAGAGCCTGGAGCCTGCTTCCGATTCTGTGTCTCCCTCTCTTTCTCTGCCCTCCTCTGCTCTCGCTCTGTCTCAAAAATAAAAAAAAAATAAAATAAAATTTTAAAAAGGTCAGATCGATACAAAAATATTATAAATTGATCAAAAATAACCTCGTTTGGTACCTTCAAATTAAACTACGTGTTAATTCTGTCAGAGGTTAAGACAACTGTGGAAAATGACTTGATTCGCTGGCTACAGGTATCGCTAGTCGGATATGTGTTTGTTTTGTCTTGCACATAGAAACTTAAGTAATCCCAAGAGCGGCAGCTGGATGTTTTGCTCTGAATAGAGAGAATTTATTGAACTAATTAAGGAAATTGTCTTGTAAAAATGGACAAGTGCTAATAAATGAAATAGTATTTGGGCACGATGACAAATCTCTCCTCTTCTACCTGCTCCCCTCCTGCAAACCTACCCAGCCTTCATTATATAAGCTGGATATACAATTATAAAAGGTTTTATGGAACATGTATATATGGAATATATATGGATATACTGAAATTATAAATATTCCTAAACCCAAGGGTCGATCACAGATACTCCTGTTCTGAAATGACTCCTGGTTTTTACCTATGACCCTTTAGGGAAAGGTGGTCCAAGCTCTTTCTAAAGTGTCCCTTCAGCCTCCAGCCGCTGGGGTTCTGTCCACAGTTCATCCTGCGCCGCATCCCGCCTGCCTCAGTAGCACACTTTCTTCAAGGCATCGTGAAACAGCACTTTCTTCTCCCTCGGAACTGACCCCAAAATACGTTGGTGGGGATTTCGATTACATTCCCTAATGTAACTTACCTTTTCTGTGATACGTTCTTCCTTTTCAGGGCACAGATTACGACTTAGTAAATGAGCTCCCTGCGCCTTATTGACTGTGTGACTTCAGGCAAGTCAGTTCGTTTCTCTGTGCTTATTAGTTCACGCATGCGTCAAATGTAGGTGGTAGTAATACCTACTCTATCAAGTTGTGTGGATCGGACATGTAGATACTTGCAAAGGGCCTGACCCATGCCTGCAACATAGTAGTCACTCAAAAAATACTAGCTCTTACTATTACTACTACTGGGTTGTTGTGGCCCCGTGTGAGGGCCCTGAACGGAGGTGAGAAGAGTTTAAGTTGCCTTTTAGTTAATGTTGTATTTTCCCCTTGAATTGCATACCGTTGTTCAGGGAACAACTGATACAGCCACATGCAGCTGTATATGGTTCAGTGCTAGAATCTTTGTTCTTCCAGGATGAATCCATATTCCATTTATCTTTGCGTCCTAGATAGCGCCTGAAACAGTAAGTATGCAGGGTCCTATTTTGTCCAGGCACTCCGTATGTGGTTATTGAAATGAACGAATAAATACATGTAAAAAGAAAACTGGGGGCACCTGGGTGGCTCAGTCGGTTAAGCGTCCGACTCCGGCTCAGGTCATGATCTCACGGTCTGTGAGTTCGAGCCCCGCGTCGGGCTCTGTGCTGACGGCTCAGAGCCTGGAGCCTGCTTCTGATTCTGTGTCTCCCCCTCTCTCTGCCCTTCCCATGCTCATGCTCTGTCTCTCAATAATAAATAAAAACATCAAAAAAAAATAAAAAAAAAAAGAAAAACGTCACTGTGATTTGGTTTATTTATAAACAGCCCATTGATTTCCGAAGTGCACTCATAGCACGTATCATGCATTTTCAGTAAGAAACCAGTATTTGTCACCATCTTGTTACAATACTGGAGATGTCATAAATTTAAAGAGTGTAATTGAGGCTGAATTTTCTGTGGGTTTATTTACTAGATCAAAGAGTGACTTCAACTTTCAGCACTTACTTTATTTGCCAGCATAAACTCATGGGTTTAGTCAAGTGCCAAGAAAAGAAGTTAATCATCTGAATTATGTGGATTCTGGCAAATCACTCTTTCTTTCTTGGGCGGGGGGTGGGGGGTGCAGGGAGGGAGCTTTGAGCCTTTATCTCCCTTCAGCAAACCCTACTGATTATAATAGTAAGAATAAAACTCTGGTAATTAATCTAATAGCTCCAGGCTGCTAATCATTCCAGAAAAGTGACATGGCCCAGAATATACTGGTTACCCTTATTGCATGTCATTGATATATAATTCAATTGATTTTCGCACTTTTTACATTCCAAAATGAAATACAGCTTTTGTCATGTCACTAGATTGGAATTCTTTGACAATGCATTAACATGCCAAAAATAATATTACACACAAGAATAATGTCGAGATAAATTACAGGTAGAGCTGTATCCCTAAGGAGATTTTCATTTGTGTCTTAGAAGAGAAGACTTACAACCTTACCACACATCTATTTCATGCCAGTATGTTTTAGGCTCTTGGTGCAATTCAATAAATAACTCATTTTTGCTCGCCGTAAGCCCAGCACTCAGTTTCGCCGTGCAGTATGCTTTCACAAAAGTCTGTGTGACTCTGGAGTACAACACAATTTTTTTTTTTAAGAGAAAATACAGAGTCTGTCGTGCAAATGAATCCTGGAAAGTGGTCACCTTGACGGTTTTATAGAATGACTACAATGCCGCCGCGACTTCGGAACCTTTTTGGAACTGCCTTTTCCAAACTGTCTGATGCCTTCGTTTCAAACCCGCTTAGTGGCGGACAATTTCGTTCTTTAACGTGGATTTAATTTTTGGAAATCAAACAATCCACAGACAAGGTTGTTGATAAATGAAAAGATCAAGCGTGCCGTTTAATTTTGCTTCCTTTCGAGTCAAGAACGAGAAGTGATTGCAAAGTAACGGACTCTTCTCATGAGTAACTTTTAACTTGCTTTGAATGCAGCTTCAAAAGAAGTATATTTGGCAAGTTGGTGGCATCCGTGGAATCAAGAGGTGATAGGTTTACGCATTTTTGGATTTATCTGTCAACCACAATGCAATGCACCTCTTTGGTTCCTGCTGAATCCTGGAACCTAGAGCTCAGCCTGAAACATAGTTGCTATTGTGTGAATGACCCAGTGAATGAAAGCTTGCATGAAGGCATGCTAACAGCAGCTCACAGATGCATGGGAAGGTTCCTGGCATATTGTGGGTTTGTATTTTTTACTTTCTGGCATTAATTCAAATCATTTGTTGGGCCGCCTGGGTGGCTCAGTCGGTTAAGCTTCTGACTTCAGCTCAGGTCATGATCTCAAGGTTCTTGGTACCTTGTGACCAAGCTCCTGTGCTGACAGCTCAGAGCCTGGAGCTTGCCTCGGATTCTGTTTCCCCCCTTCTCTCTCTGCCCCTCCCCCACTCATGTTCTGTCTCTCAAAAATAAATAAACATTAAAAAAATAATATATCATTTGTGTGGAGGCCACGGTGCACCTACCTGCTGAGAATTGGGCTCTCTGCTAAGCATTTGACTTTCAGTATTTCCTCCTAGCACCACAGCTTGGTGAAGGAGGGACTGTTATTATCTTCTCATAAGGAGGAAAACTAAGGCTCAGAGAAGCAGAGCAATCTGCCCAAAGTTACAGTTAGTAAAGGAAGAGCCTGGATTCAGCTGGAGAAGTCTGGCTCCTGACTTACATCTTAACCAAGATTTTTTGCTTCCTTTCAGTGTATCTTTGTTTTTCTGATTTGCTACACGTTCTCACATTTCAGTCCATTCTAAACTGGGGATATAATAGCCCCCTTTCAGAGATAAGGGAATTAGTCAAAATATGGCTTAGAGAGTGATTTTTCTAATTTCAGAATTAGTGGAGATTTGGGGAAGTAACTTCCAAGGAAGTCACAATTTGGGGCGCCTGGGTGGCTTAGTCACTTAAGCGTCCAACTTCGGCTCAGGTCATAAATCGCACGGTTTGTGAGTTCGAACCCTGCATCCGTCTCTGTGCTGACAGCTCGGAGCCTGGAGCCTGCTTCCGATTCTGTGTCTCCCTCTTTCTCTCTGCCCCTCCCCCACTCATGCTCTGTCTGTCTCTCTCTCGAAAGTAAACATTAAAACAATTTTTTTTAATTAAAAAAAAATAGAAAGCTACAGCTCTACTGTAAAGCCTCTTAAGGCAAGTGCTCTGATGGTCGGACTTCAATAAAAGAGCAAAAGCACTAGAACACTTATTAAAAACAATTTCTCATCTGAAGTCCAAGCTCCCAGAAAGCCTACAATCTGCTTGAGAAAGAGTACTTCCGGGTGGAAAGACGCCCAGCGTCTAATTTCTCCTGAAAATATCCAGTTATCCGATCATGGACAAATTCCTTAGCCTTTTCACATCGGTTTCCTCATCAAGAAAAGAATTAGCTGGGAGAGCTGAATTTACCTTTTCGCTCTTAAGTGTCCAAATGTGTGAGCGGATAGTAAATCTTGTTTCCCTGGAGATTGGAAAGAACCATCTATGTTGACGGGAGTTATCCGGGAAGGCTTCCAAGCAGGAGAGGAACTTGATAAAATGTGGGTAAATAAAGATGATGGAAGAGGAGTTCCGTCCCTGAACTGGGAACAGCGCCGTCCGTCTTACCCAGAGGCTGAGGAGACTGAATTTGGGGAAGACTCTGAAGGGGAACAGACGAGTTTGTTGTCTGACTCCGGCTCATTCTTCAGGTACTCATTGATTGCCTGCTATCTTCTGGCTATTGAGAGCCATTGATCTTGCACGAGCCTAGATATTTCATCCAACCGAAGGGAATACGCCACCGATAGTAAGATTTGTAATGTTTACCAAAATCTTTGTTCTACCACTTTAGGTATGCAGAGGAAAGATAAGGAAAGCCTCAGAGTAAAGTTGGCTTGGAGGTTATGGCGTCATTTAAACAAAAGGAGAAAATAAAAAAGCAGCTGTTGGAAAAGCCAAAAAAAAAAGTGCTCTCGATTTAGTCCCATTGATGCCGTATTACCTGGTAGACGGGTAGGTTAGGGCACTCAGCAAAGTGGGGATGATGTTTCTTTAGGTTTGGAATTTGGAACTGTTCTAGAAGATCAGCACATGGTCGTTAACTTTTCGTAGGTGTAAGAATGGCATCGTAGTGTGTGGAGGAAGGTGGCTTTCTGGCCTTTCCCCCTGATGATGAACCCCAAGGGTTCCCCCAAAGAACCCTTGTTTTGCATGTTCCAATCATTTGGGACATTTGCGACAAACACACATTTTTAAGGACACATCCCAAGAGTTTCGAGTTTGTGACCTGAACTTTGAACAAGCCCCCAGGTGTTCTGGGACCCAGAATGGTGGAAGAATAGCATTTGGACCCCTCTGTGAGCTCTTCTGCTCCCCACACCGAGAAGACTGGTTGACACGGAGGTGAAAGTGATTTGCTGGTCTGCTTACTAGGTACAAGATTGAAGGGAGGTAATAGTGTTGGTTGTGTCTCTTTAACTTGGTAGGAATAGAAAGGCCTGTGGATCCAAGAAAGGGCGGGGCTAGCACCCATCTGGGCCAATCAGGTCAATGCCAGACAGGTGGAAATGAGCCAGTTCCCATGTGTTTGGATTGGGTGCTCTGAATAATGTTCTTTCTGGTTGATTAAGAAACAAATAAAAATAAAACTCACGTAGATGCTTAAGTGAAGAGCAGTTCTGTCTACTAGAGAGGTAAGAGTGCTTCTTTTATAAAAATTTATTTTTTAATGTTTATTTTTGAGAGACAGAGAGCAAGTTGGGGAGGGGCAGAGAGAGAGAGAGACACAGAATCTGAAGCAGGCTCCAGGCTCCAAGCTGTTGGCACAAAGCCTGACACAGGACTCGAACCCACAAACCTTGAGATCATGACCTCAACTGAAGTTGGACGCTTAACCGTCTAAGCCGCCCAGGTGCCCCGAGTGCTTCTTTTCTATGGAAACTGCTTCCGGAGGGGAGGAGGAGTAATCAGAAGTACAGCTGCATAGAAGTAAAAGGCTATTCAGTTGGGTTATAGGCATAAAATGATTGCAAATGGCCAAATTATTGCAAATCACCTAAACGGTTATCAATTAAATAGTAGAAAAAAGAAGAACCAAACTGTCAACTACTAAGACTTTCAGAGCAAATACGTGGACTTGGGATTCTAGGGAGAATCACAGCTTGCCGGTTGTTTGTTCTCTTCTCTCTAAAAAATAAGGAAACCCCTCCCCCACCCACACACGCACTGTTGCCAAACCAGGGAAGAAGGTCATTTCCGGCCGCCAGGGACCTGCAAGACGCAAGTGTCCCAGGAGGAAGGTCCTTCCCGGTGTTAGAATTGGGAGCTTTTGTCGATAAAAGGTATCGGAATTTTCTCGAGTTAAGCAAGCTCTTAGTTGAAAAGAAAACTTGTCGAGAGCAGGGCTGGACGTGGATTAGCCAAGAAGACCAATAAACGGAGGTAGGGTCAAGGCCGGTGTCGGAGCCGTTTCCCAAATCACTGGTGGGTGGCCGGAACACCAGCAATTTGTTTCTTAGAAGTCTGTTCTCTGTGAATTCATTCTCTAGTAAACAGGATACAGTTTATTCTCCTCGTGGGCCATGCTCAAATCCTCCTTTGAGTTATCCTTATCAAGATATTAGGTAAAACCGTCTCTGCTGATATGCTTGGGGGGAAGCATTTGGATTGACATTTGCCATCGAATCTCTGGTTTCTGGATTAGACAGACTGAATAGTCAGCGGTAGAGAAGAGGGGGCGTCCTACTTAGGACTCTTGGGATACGTGCATTTTACTCACTGAGGGCCGAGAGACGTGTGGTGCCACAGAGGTGTGGGAAAAGGCGGTCCCACCGAGGAGCTTTCGCCCTAACACCCCAAGGTGACTCTGCTAGTGCTTCTCAGCTGCGGCTCCCACGTTAGCAGAGTCTGGAAGGTGGCAGGTAGCAGCCCTGCAGAAGGCCGTTCTGGTTTTCAGAGAGGAGAGTCTCTCTCTCCCGAGTTCTACCTCAAAGGCGTGTTTTTGACATAGCTGTCCCAAAACTAATTGTCAGGATGTGTTTGAAATCATACTGATTTTTTTTTTTTTAAGACCACAGCCCCGGGTCCCGTCAGTATTACATGTTTTTTGAAACACCATAACCTGGAACTCGTTCGGTGTGCTCTCTCCTGTGCGTCTGGAAGCTGTGTTGACTTTAGGAGTCACAGATGGGTGTAGACCAGGGTTTCAACATTTTTCTCTCAGGGACACACCTTTGAATTTATGCTTTGAACCCAACTTCTTCCTCCCTCGGTCATCAGCCCCCTTAGTCGTGGGCACTTCTGTATCCTTCACTGATACGTGTGGGGGCAGGGAAAGGCTGGTGGTTCCCGCCATTTCCTCATTCCAGCCTTAGAGCAAGGAGCCACAAACAGAAAAGGAGAAACCGAGTCCAAAGCAGACCAGACCAGGCTTATGATTTGTGGGAACGCATTTGGAGCGAAGAGATGCTAGTATTTGGAGACGTAGAGAATTGGATCAATAATGGGTTTATTATAATGCATACACGTCGAGGAATATTACTTTGTCGTAGTTTCTATGCCAAGGCTGTTTGCGGGGCTCAGATAAATGTAACAATTTTTGACACGACTCCTTTGAGGTTTTGCTTATCCCCTGGAAGCTCATAAAATGTTTCAGAAATGGTTCCTTGAGCAGGAACCGGAAGTTAATATTCTACCCTTATCATAATAAGGGATTTGACTAATTCATGCGCCTACTTAGCCAATTAAAGTGGCCAGCAACTAGACTGTTGAATCTTAACTGTTCAGTTTGTCTTCTCTTTCAGTGGGATAAAGAAATAAGATACTTAGTATATTATAATAAATATTAAATAATTAAATTTTTTTGGAGAGAGAAAGAGCACACGCCGGGGGGAGGGGCAGGAGGGAGGGAGAGAGACTGAGAGAGAGAGAGAGAGAATCCACGCTCAGCGTGGAGCTGGACTTGGGGCTCTATCCTAGAGATTGAGAGCATAAGAAGAGCCCAGGTCTGAGGCTCAACCTACTGAGACACCCAGGTGCCTCACAATAGGATAAATTTAAATATCTTTGCGACAGTTGATCCATGTTTGAAATTTCCTTGGCAAACATCCCAGGCAGAGCATTTGCTTTGTCTCAGCCAGCCCCTTTCGAAAGAGCACTGGTCACTCCCTTGATGGAGGAGAAGGGTCAGTGATGCGTTTTGAATCCCTGGCTCCTGACGCATTTTCATTGGGAAATACTGCACACGTGGCATCGCTCCGTTCATTTCTCCCTTCGTTCAAGCAAACATTATTTGTATTTGAAGTCTCTGAGAATCAAGCCCTGACTTTACCCAAATTCAAAATTCTGACACTATGAGTAGCTGTAATGTAAGAAAGAAAATAGACACTTAGATATTTTTGTCTATATCTCGAAACACCGCAAATGTTTAGTCCAGATTTGGTATGGTACAGATAGATGGATAGAACTTATCCTATTTATATTACTTCTGTTCTTGAAACAAAACAAAAATAGCTTTTCATGCACATCAAAGGAGCAAAAGGCTATCACCCAGAATCAGCCCCACGTTGGAAGGGCAAAAGCACTTATTTGTATATGAAGTAAATGTGCCTATTTTTCCTCTCTGTCATGGTTTAGTCTTGAATTCGAATATCTTTTTGTTTTTCTGCTTCCATTTGTGATTGGTATGAAATCCCCACCTGAGGAGTGCCAGGAATTTTGTAAAAATTGGAGAATGCAAAAGTTAGTCGAAAGAGGATTTTGAGTCCCAGGCAGAGCTGCCGCTGAAGTCAAAAAGTACGTAGGGCTTCTGCGAGCAGAAACCGGTCTAATGCTTTGAAGAATGTAAGAAATGGTCAGTATTTTGGAGGCATTGAAGTGGTTAATCTATTAATCTACACTAGAGTAATAGATCTGCCCGTGGAAACATTTTCCAACTGGATTTTAGTGTTTATTTCAGAGAGCAGGTTACGAAGTGTTTCTAATTTTGCAGTTTCAATGCTAAGCATGGTTAGAAGCCCTTGTTGGACTTTTCTGGTAGTTCTTCTTTCCTGACCTTGCTCTCTTGAGTGACCTTAGAACCTTGATTTGCTGCAATTGAAGTAGTAGTATTCTTTTCTCTTTTTTTTTTTTTAATTTTTTTTGACATGTATTTATTTTTGAGACATAGAGACAGAGCGTGAGCAGGACAAGGGCAGAGAGAGAGAGAGAGGGAGACACAGAATCTGAAGCAGGCTCCAGGCTCTGAGCCATCAGCACAGAGCCCGACGCGGGGCTCGAACTCACAGAGCGCGAGATCATGACCTGAGCCGAAGTCGGACGCTCAACCGACTGAGCCACCCAGACGCCCCTCTTTTCTCTTTTTTTAAACACTTTTTTTTATTGATGTGTAGGTGACCACATTGTGTTCGTTTCGAGTATACAACATAATGGCTTGATGTTTGTATGTATTGCAAAATGATCACCACAATAAGTCCAGTTAACATCTGATTCTTTTCTCAACTTGATTCTAGCTGGGTGCACTGGGATGAACAAGTGACTCTAAATTAGCCTTTGTAAATTAATTCCCAGGCCCTTGAGGTGTCAAATGTGTCTTCAGCGACTTCCAGCTGGTATTTGGAGGACTTCCGGGGTACTTGGAATTGGGGAGCGGGGGGCAGTACTTAAAGAATCAGATTTACCCACTGTACAGTGGAGTCGTGGAATCTGGGCAGAGGGTAAGTACTCTTAAAGGTGCTGCCTTTTTAATTAAAAAAAAAATTTTTAATGTTCATTTATTTTTGAGAGAGAGAGAGAGAGAGAGACAGAGTGTGAGCGGGAAAGGGGGAGAGAGAGAGAGAGGGAGACACAGAATCCGAAGCAGGCTCCAGGCTCTGAGCTGTCAGCACCGAGCCCGACACGGGGCTCGAACTCACAAAACTGGGAGGTGGTGACCTGAGCTGAAGTCGGACACTTAACTGACTGAGCCACCCAGGCACCCCTGTGCTGCCTTTTTCTAAAGCTCATTTATTTATTTTGAGAAAGAGAGCAACCGGGGGGCGGGGATGGGGGACAGAGAGAGAATCCCAAGCAGGCTCTGCACTGACAGGTACGGGGCTGGAACCCACCAACCGTGGGATCATGGCCTGAGCCAAAAGCAGGAGTCGGACGCCTGACCGACCGAGCCACCCAGG
>PITB01031385.1:0-15955 GCA_004024585.1 Paradoxurus hermaphroditus | reverse complement strand
CCCCCGTCGGCCATTTGCGTTCTTCTTTGGAAAAATGTCTATGGAGCTCCTCTGGCCGCTTTTGAAATTGGACCGGCTGCTTGCTGGGCTACTGAGCCCTGAGCTCTTCGCATGTTTTGAGCATCAACCCCCGACTCGATTCGCAGATGTTTTCGCCCTTTCTGTGAGCTGCCGGCTCGTTTCGCTGATGGAGTCCCACCTAGAAAGGCTGCGCGGGGGTCTCTTGGGTTTGAGGCAGTGACCTTCGTGTTTCATTTTTCATTTTTCTTCTTGTTTTTTTTTGTTGTTGTTGTTTTGTTTCGACTTGGTTTGGGGCGGGTTTTCTCGGTTTGTTTTTTGTTTTTGCATTTAGCCCCTGTGCTTTGGAGGTCAACGTCACAAAACCATTGCCAAGACCGATGTCCAGGAGCTTACTGTGTTTCCTTCTAGGAGATTCACGGTTTCAGGTCTTCTGCTAAGTCCTGACTCCATTTTTGAATCGGTTTTTGTACACAAGGCGGGCGGGGGTCCGGTTTCTTTCTTCGGCGTGTGGCTGCCCAGCCTTTCCAGCACCGATTGTTGAAGAGACTGTTCTTTCCCCGTGTAGATTCTGGGCGCCTCTGGTGTGAGTTAACTGACCCGAGGTGCGTGGGTTTATGGCCAGACTCTCTATTCGGTTCCACTGATCTGTGTCTGTTTTTATGCCAGGACCATACTGTTCTGATTACAACAGCTTTGTGATGTGATTTAAAATCAGGACACGCGATCCCTAAAGCTTTCTTTGTCTTGTTCAAGACTGCCGTGGCTATCTGGGGGCTTTTGTGGCCCCATAAAAATCGTAGGGTTCTTGCTATTTCTGTGAAAACTACCATGGGCGTGTTGATGGGGTTTAAATCTGCAGACTGCTTTAGGTAGAACGGGCTTGGGATATCTTTCCGTTTATTTGTGTCCTGTACAACTTCTCTCACCAGTAGCTCACAGTCTTCCATATCCAGATCTTTCACCTCCTTGGTTAAATTCGTTCCTAGGTATTTTATTCTTTTAGGATTGACTTCTCTTCCCGATGGTTCGTTAGCGTATAGAAATGTACCCGATGTTTGTAACATGATTTTTGTATCCTGTAGCGTCAGCAAATTTGTTAGTTGTGACAGTTTGGTGGAATCTTATAAGGTTGCCTGTATATATCGTCTGCAAATTACATCGGATAACAAAGAAATCTAAAAGATAAGAGCCTACTGTGAAGAAGTATATATCAATATGTTGGATAATCCAGAAGTGATGTAGATTTCTAGAAATAGGCCCAATCTACTGAGACTGATTCAGGAAGAAAAAGGAAATCCGAAAAGATTCCTGATTCAATCTCCTTACCAGGAATCAGATCTCTCCCGACAAAGAAAAACCCAGGACCAGATGGCATTCCTGGTGAGTTACAGCCAACGTTTAAAGACAAACTGATGCCAGTCCTTCTCAAGCTCCTCCACAAAGCCGCAGAGCAGGGAGTATTTCCAAACTCATTTTATGAGGTCCACGTTACCCTCGGCAAAAGCCAGACCAAGAACACTACAAGAGAAGGAAATGATGGGCTAATATCTCTGATGGACCCAGATGCAAAAACCCTCAGCAGAATTCTAGCAAATTCGACAGCACATCCAAAGGTTTCTACACCAGGATCCAGTGGGACGCACGGATGTTCCGGTGTACACACATCGGTCAGTACGATACGCCACTCAGACAAAATGAAGAATGAAAATTAGGTCGTCATTTCCACACATGCGCAAAAAGCATTTGGCAAAATTCGTCCTTAATGATAAAAGCTCTCAACAAATTAGGTACAGAAGGAATGTGCCTCACCTGTAGAAAGGCCGTATAGGACAAGCCTACAGCTAAGCCCACACTCAACAATGGAAAGCTAAAAGCATTTACTCTTAAACGAGGAACAAAGCTTTCTATTCGCCATGGCGCTAGAATTCCTGGCCAGAGCTATTAAGCCGGAAAGAAATAGACTAGGCATCCAAACTGGAAAGGAAGATGTAGAATTGTCTGTTTCCCAGTGACCTCATCTATGCAGAAAGTTCCAAAGACGCCACCAAACAAACCTCAAGAATAAATGAATTCAGTAAAGTGGCAGGATACAAAATCAACAAAAATGAGTTGTATTTCTCTCTGCTAACAATGAACTATCTAAAGAAATGAAGAGGGGCTCCTGGGTGGCTCAGTCGGTTGAGCGTCCGACTTCGGCTCAGGTCATGATCTCACAGTTCGTGAGTTCGAGCCCCGCGTCGGGCTCCGCACTGGCAGCTCGGAGCCTGGAGCCTGTTTCGGATCCTGTGTCTCCCTCTCTCTCTCTGCCCCTCCCCTACTTGTGCTCTCTCTTTGTCTCTTAAAAATAATATAAAAAATTTTTTTAATTAAAAAAAAATTAAAATGATCCCATTTACAATAGTGTCAAAAATAAAACATTTAGGAATAAATTTAACCAAGGAAGCTAAAGATCTATACGCTGGAAACCATAAAACATTGAAAGAAACTGAAGAAGTTGCAAATAAAAGGAAAGATACCCCCACGCACGTGAGCTGGAAGGATTGTTCAATCCTCCACACCGTGTAGCAAGCGGTCTGCACAGGTTCAAAGCAAACCCTAAGCGTCCGTCGATGGATGAATGGCTACGGGAAGTGTGATCTATGGAATATTATTTAGGGTTTGCTACCAGGAGAGACTGTATGGATGAAACCGGAGGACATTATGTGAGTGAAATAAGTCAGACGAAGACGCATCGCATATGGTCCCACGTACATGTGGAATCTAAAATGGTCAGACCCAGAGTACCAGAGTAGAATGGTGATTACCAGGCGGGGGTGCGGGGGGGGGGGGCGGTAAGGGAAATAGGGAGATGTGAGAGTAAGTTCTAGAAAGCTAACGTGCATCACGGTAACTAGAGTTAGTGATTCCATTCGAAGGTTGATAAGAGAGTAGATCGCGTGTCCTCACCACACACCCAGAAAGGTAACTATGGGATCATATGTGTTAAAATAGCCTGATTTTTGGCAATCACTGCCCAGCGTTTGCAAATATCAGGGTCACTCCTGGGATTTTGATTCCAGAATGCTCAGGCAGCCGTCACAAACTAAGGGGGAAGCCTGGGCGTGTGTGGAGGGCCTGGGGGTGGGGACAGAGGACACTAGGAATTGGGAAGGTCGGATGCACGTTGAGCTAGGAATGGCTCCTGGCTGTCTAAGTGGAGAAGTCACAATGGCCTTCGCACAGGAGCCTGGAGAGCGTGCACGTGAGTGTAAACCCGGGCCAAGGTCGTCCCGGGAATGATTTTCCTCAAGAGCGCTCCTGAGGGCACTCGAAGCTGCAGAGGCCTCTGGCCAGATCACGGCCACCCTCTGACCCTTCGAAGACCAGCAGCAACGGCTGGGAGTGTTTTCCGGAAGTTTCCGCAGTGGCTCATAGAAGGCTACCATCTCCCAGCTGCTAAAGAACAGTTAAGATCAGAATGTCCTTGTACTTCGTGTCTGAAGTTCATTGTACTTTGTGTGCAGAATTTCAGGGTTTGAAATTTCTGGTAAACCAAGAAATCCTGGAATCGGGCCACGGTTTCCATCTCCTTGGTGACCGCTCCGCATTGGGCCACGTATCACGCTTGACTTCTGAATTTTACCAGGAGGGCGAAGGCAGGGACTATTTGGAAGTTTGGAGCGGGTAGCCCTTTTCAGAGAAAGTTGGGTCCAACCTTGTTCAGAAAATGTGCCTCACCTAGTTCCTTCAGCCACCCAGGCTCCTCAAACAAAAATGACTTTGCTTTTATTTCTTTTTTTTTTCTTTTAAAAATTTTAATTCCAGTATAGTTAATGTACAGTGTTCTATCGGTCTCAGGCATATAAAACAGTGATTCCACAATTTCGTATATCACTCAGTGCTCATCACAAGTGTACTCTTTAAATATTTTTTAAAATGTTTTTTATTTTTTTTTTTAAATTTTGAGATAGAGACAGAGCATGAGTGGGGAAGGGGCAGAGAGAGAGGGAGACACAGAATCGGAGCAGGCTCCAGCCTCTGAACTGTCAGCTCAGAGCCCAACTCGGGGCTCAAACTCACAGACCGAGAGATCGTGACCTGAGCCGAAGTCGGACGCTCAACCAACTGAGCCACCCAGGTGCCCCACAAGTATCCTCTTTAATCCCCTTCATCTGCTTCACCCACCCACCCCCACTTCGCCTCTGGTAACCATGTGTTTATAGTTAAGATTGGTTTTTGGTTTGTCCCTTTGTTTACTTATTTATTTTTTTTAGATTCCACATATGAGTGAAATTACATGGTATTTGTCTTTCTCTGACTTATTTCATTTAGCGTAATACCCTCTAGATCCATCCACGCTGTTGCAAACGGCAAGATTTCCTTCTTTACGGCGGAGTAATATTCCACTTGTCCACAGGGCACATCTTCTGTATCCATTCATCAGCGGACGGACGCTTCCGTAATCCGGCTGTTGTAAACAATGCTACAGTACTCGTAGGGGCGCGTGTATCTTTCTGAATTAGTGTTTTCACATCCCTTGGGTAAATACTCAGGAGTGCGCTTACAGGATCATACAACTGGTAGTTGTCTTTTTAATTTTTTGAGGAACCCGTATCCCGTGTCCCACAGTGACGGCACCAGTTTGTATTGCCGCCAACAGAGCCTGCGGGTTCCTTTTTCTCTACTTCCTCCCAACCTTGTTTCTTATCTTTTTGGTTTTAGCCATTCTGACGGGCAGAAGGTGGTATCTCACTGTGGTTTCGATTTGCATTTCCTTGATGACTTCTTGGGGGATAATGAACATCATCTCATGTGTCTGTGGGCCATGCGTATGTCTTCTGCCCATTTTTAATTGGGTTACTTGGCGTTTTTTGGGTTTTTTTTGGTATTGTATCTGTTCTTTATATATCTTGGATACTAACCCCATATCTGATAGGTCCTTTGCAATTATCTCCTCCCATATAGTAGGTCGTCTTTTAGTTTTGTTGATAGTTTCCTTTGCTGTGCAGAAGCTTTTTATTTTGATGTAATCCCAATAGTTTATTTTTGCTAAACAAGGAGACATTTCTTTTTTTTTTTTTTAATTTTTTTAATGTTTATTTTTTAAAGAGTGTGTGAGTAGGGGAGGGGGCAGAGAGAGACAGAAAGCAAAGCAGGCTCCAGGCTCCGAGCTGTCAGCACAGAGCCCGACGCGGGGCTAGAACTCCCTAACCATGAGATCATGACCTGAGCCCAAGTTGGTCACTTAACCAACTGAGCCACCCAGGCGCCCCCCACATTTTTCTTTTAATTTTTTAATGTTTATTTCTGAGGAGACATTTTTATGGCCGATGTCGGAGAAATTACTGCCTGTACTCTCTTCCAGGATTTTTACGATCTCATATTTAGATCCTTGATCCACTTCTGTATGGCGTAAGAAAGCGGTCCAGTTTCATTCTTTTTGCAAGTAGCTGTTCAGTTTTCCCAACACCATTTTTTGAGATGGTCTTTTTCTCATTGCATATCCTTGCCTCCTTTGTCAAAGAGTAATTGACCATGTAGTCACGGGTGTATTATCAAGCCCTCGATTCTGTTCCAGCGATCTATATGTCTACTTCTGTGCCAGTACCATACTGTTTTGACTACGACGGCTCTGTAACATACCTTGAAATCTGGGGTTGTGATGCCTCCAGTTTCGTTCTTCTTGTTCAAGATTATTTCGCTACATAGGGTCTTTTGTGGCTCCATACCCATATTAGGATTATTTGTTCCAGTTCTATGAAAACTGCTGTTGGTATTTTAATAGAGATTGCATTACAAGTGGAGATTGCTTTGGGTGCGTGGACATTGTCACAATTTGTTCTTCCAATCCACGAGCATGGAAAGTCTTGTCCTTTGTGTCCCCTTCGATTTTTTTCATCAGGGTTTTGTAATTGTCAGAGGACGGGTCTTCCACCTCCTTGGTTAAGTTTATTCCTAGGTATTTTCTTATTTTTGGTACAATCGTAAGGAGGATTGTTTTCTCAATTTCTCTTTCTGCTGCTTCGTTACTAGGGTGTAGAAATGCAAATTTCTGTATATTGATTTCTGTGTCCTGTGACCTTACTAAATTCATTTCAGTTTTAGTAGCTCTTTGGTGGACTCTTAGGGTGTTCGGTATGTAGTATGTCATCTGCAAGTAGTGAAAAAGTTTTACTTTTTTCTTAGTGATTTGGATGCTTTTTATTTCTCTTTGTTGTCTGATCGCTCTGGCTACCACCTCCGGGACTATGTTGAATAAAAGTGGCGAGACTGGACATCCTTGTCTTGTTGCTGATGGGAGAGGAGAAACTCGTTTTTTTCCCCCTTAAGTATGATGTTTGCTGTGGGTTTTTCATAGAAGGGCTTTATGATGTTGAGTCGTGTTCCCTCTACACCTACTTTGTTGAGAGTTTTTATCATGAATGACATTGTACTCTGTTAAATGCTTTTTCTGCATCTATTGAAATCATACGGTTTTTATCGTTTCTCTCGTTGATGCGATGTAACATGTTGATCGATTCACAAATGTTGAAACCACCCTTTTGTCCCGGGAATAAATATCACTTGATCATGGTGAATGATTTTTTTTTTTTTAATGTGTTGTCGCGTTTGGTTTGCTAGTATTTTGTTGAGGATTTTTGCATCTGCGTTCATCAGAGTTCTCTCTCTGTAGTGTCTATCTGGTTTTGGTAGCAGGGTAATTCTGGCCTCAGGATGAATTTGGGAGTTTTCCTTCCTGTTCTGTTTTTTGGAATAGTTTGATAAGAGTAGGTATTAATTCTTCTTTACATATTTGGTAGAATTTACCTATGCCGCCATTTGGTCCTGGACTTCTGTTTCTTGGGAGTTTTTTGATTACTGATTCAATTTCATTGTCGGTAGTTGTATGTTCGAATTTTTTATTTCTTCCCAGTTTAACTCTGGGAGGTGATACGTTTTCTAGGAATTTTTCCATTTCTTCCAGGTTGTCCGATTTGTGGGGCATAAAATTTTTCATAATTTTCGTATAATTCGTATTTCTGTGGTGTTGGTGGTTCTTTCTCCTCTTTCATTTCGACTTTTGTTGGAGTCCCCTCCCCGCCTCTCTCTCTCTCTCTCTCTCTCTCTCTCTTAAATGAGTCTGGCTCAAGGTCCTATTTTGTTGATCTTTTCAAAGAACCAGCCCCTGGTTTCGTCTGCTCTTTTGAGGTTTTTTTAAGCTTCTATTTCATTTGTTTCTGCTCTATTCTTTATTATTTTCTTCCTTCTAATGGTTTGAGGGTTTGTTTTTGAGAGAGAGAGAGAGCGCGCATAAGCAGGGGACGGTGCAGGGTGCAGGGGGCAGGGAGAGAGAGAGACAATATGAATCTTAAGTAGGCTTCACTCTCAGCAAAGAACCCAACATGAGCCCACGACCCTGGGGTCGTGAGAGCCAAAATCAAGTCGGATGCTCAGCCCACTGAACCGCCCAGGTGCCCCTGTTCTTTTTCTAGGTCTTTTAAGTGTAAGGTTAAGTTGTTTATTTAAGATTTTCCTTCTTGAGGTAGCCCAATATTGCTATAAACTTCCCTCCTGGAACGGCCTTTGCTGCATCCCAAAGATACTGGTTCATGAGTTTTCATTTTCATTTGTCTCCATGTATTATTCGATTTCCTCCTTGATTTCCTGGTTGACCCGTTCATTGTTTGTGTTGTTTCCAGATTTCTCTTGTTGATTTCCAGTTTCATAGCATCGTGGTCAGAAAAGATGTCTGGTATGGCTCCGGTCTTTTTAAATTTGTTGAGACTTGTTTTGTGGCCTAATGCACTATCTATTCTGGAGAATGTTCCATATGCACGTGAAAAGAATGTGTAAGTCTGCTGTTTTAGGATGGAATGTTCCAAATACATCTCTTAGATCCATCTGTCCAATGTGTCATTCAAAACTATTTCTTGGTTGACTTTCTGTCTGGATAATCTAATCTATCCATTGTTGTAAACAGAGTGTTAAAGTCCCTTATTATTCTTGTAGTACTAAAAATTACTGTATGGTGGTTGTTAGCTGCTTTATGTATTTGGGTTCTTCCATGTTGGGTACATAAATATTTAAAATCGTTACATCTTTCTGTTGGAGTGTTCTCTTTATGATTATATAGGGTCCTTTGTCTCTTATTAAACCTTCGTTTTAAAGTCTCTTTTGTCTGCTGTAAGCATTGCTACCTCAGCTTTTCACTTTCATTTGCATGCTAAATACTTCTCCATCCCCTCACTTTCTTTTTTTTTTTTTTAATGTTTATTTATTTTTATTTTTGAGACAGAGAGAGACAGAGCATGAGTGGGGAAAGGGCAGAGAGAGAGGGAGACACAGAATCCGAAACAGGCTCCAGGCTCTGAGCCATCAGCAGAGAGCCCGACGCGGGGCTCGAACCCACAGACCGCAAGATCATGACCTGAGCCGAAGTCGGCCACTCAACCGACTGAGCCACCCAGGCGCCCCTTCATCCCCTCACTTTCAATCTACAGGTGTCTTTAGGTCTGAAAGGAGTCTCTCTCGTAGGCAGCATTTAGATGGGTCTTGTTTTCTTCTCCACTCTGTCACACTGTGTCTTTTGATCGGAGCGTTTAGTCTATTTACATTCAAAATAGTTGTTAATAGGTGTGTATTTATTGCCATTTTATTCCTTGCTTTATGGTTGTTTTTGTACTTCTCTCTATTCCTTCTTTCGCTCTCTTCTCTCCTAGTTTGCTGGTTTTCTTTAGTGGTATAATTGGATTTTTGGTTTTTTGCCATTTCTTTTCTTAATTTAATTTATCATTTAATTGGTTTCCATACAACACCCAGTGCTTATCCCAACACGCACTCTCTTCAGTGCCCATCACCCATTTTCCTTCCCTCACCCCCCATCAACCCTCAGTTTATTCTCTGTATTTAAGAGTCTTACGATTTGCTTCCCTCCCTCCGATTCCATTTGTAACTTTTTTTCCCTTCCCCCATAGTCTTCTGTTAAGTTTCTCAAGATCCACATATGAGTGAAAACATATGGTATCTTTCTCTGACTGACTTCTTTCTCTTAGCCTAATTCCCTCCAGTTCCATCCACGCTGCTGCAAACGGCAGGATTTCATTCTTTCTCACGGCCAAGTAGTAGTCTATTGTATATGTAAACCACATCTTCTCCATCCATTCATCAGTTGATGGACATTTAGGCTCTTTCCATGATTTGGCTATTGTTGAAAGCCCTGCTGTGAACATGGGGGTACATGTGCCCCTGTGCATCAGCACCCCTGTATCCTTTGGGTAAATTCCTAGCAGTGCAATTGCTGGGTCACAGGGTAGTTCTATTTTTAATTTTTGAGGAACCTCCACACAGTTCTCCAGAGCGGCTGCACCAGTTAGCATTCCCACCAACAGTGCAGGAGGGCACCTGCTTCTCCACATCCTCACCAGCATCTATAGTTTCCTGATTTGTTCATTTTAGCCACTCTGACTGGTGTGAGGTGGTATCTCAGTGTGGCTTTGATTTGTGTTTCCCTGATGATGAGTGACGTTGAGCATCGTTTCACGTGTCGGTTGGCCATCTGAATGTCTTCTTTAGAGAAGTGTCTACTCATGTCTTCTGCCCATTTCTTCACTGGATTATTTGTTTTTCGGGTGTGGAGTTTGGTAAGTTCTTTATAGATTTTTGAATACTATCCTTTTATCCGATATGTCGTTTGCAAATATCTTTTCCCATTCTGTTGGTTGCCTTTTAATTTTGTTGATGGTTTTCTTTGCAGTGCAGAAGTTTTTATCTTGATGAGGTCCCAATAGTTCATTTTTGCTTTTAATTTCCTTGCCTTTGGAGACGCGTCGGGTAAGAAATTGCTGTAGCTGAGGTCAAAGAGGTTGTTGCCTACTTTCTCCTCTAGTTTCTCTCTCTAGTTTCCTGTCTTACATTCAGGCCTTTCTTACACTATACACAAAAATAAACTCAAAATGAATGAAAGTGGTCTAGCTTCATTCTTCTGCATGTTGCCGTCCTGTTCTCCCAGCACCATTTGTTAAAGAGACTGTCTTTTTTCCATTGGGTATTTTTTCCTGCTTTGTCAAAGATTAGTTGGCCATACATTAGAGAACCCAGAATTGGACCCAAATTCGATTCCATTGGTCTATGTGTCTGTTTTTGTGCCAATACCATACTGTCTTGATGATACAGCTTTGTAGTAGAGGCTAAAGTCTGGGATTTTGATGCCTCCTGCTTTGGTTTTCTTCTTCAATATTACTTTGGCTATCTGGGGTCTTTCCTGGTTCCACACAAATTTTAGGATTGTTTATTCTAGCTTTGACTCGAATGCTGGTGCAATTTGATTGGGATTGCATTGAACGTGTAGATTGCTTTGGGTAGTATTGACATTTTAACAATATTTATTCTTTCAATCCATGAGCATGGAATGTTTTTCCATTTCTTTGTGTCTTATTCAATTTCCTTCGTAAGCTTTCTATAGTTTACAGCATACAGATCTTTTACATCTTTGGTTAGGTTTATTCCTAGAATTTATTCTCCAGGGAAGCCATCTGGCCCAGGACTCTTATTGGGAGATTTTTGATAACTGATTCAGTTTCTTCACTAGTTCTGGGTCTGTTCAAATTTTCTATTTCTTCCCATTGGAGTTTTGGTAGTATGTGGGTGTTTAGGAATTTGTCCATTTCTTCCAGGTTGTCCAGTCTGTTGGCATATAAGTTTTCATAGTATTCCCTGACAATTGCTTGTATTTATGAGGGATTAGTTGTAATAAATCCATTTTCATTTGTGATTTTATCTCTTTGGGTCCTCTCTCTCTTCTTTATCAATTTTGTTTATTTTTGCAAAAAACCAACTCTTAGTTTCATTGATTTATTCTACTGGGGTTTTTTTTTGGATTCTTATATATTTTTTTATGCCCTGATCTTTATTTCTCTTCTGCTGGGTTTGGGGTTTCTTTGCTGTTCTGCTTCTAGTTCTTTTAGGTATGCTATTAGATTTTGTATTTGGGATTTTTCTTGTTTCTTGAGATAGGCCTGGATTGCCATGTATTTTCCTCATAGGACTGCCTTTGCTGCATCCCAAAGAGTTTGGATCGTTGCATTTTCATTTTCATTTGTTTCCATGTGTTTTTAAATTTCTCTTTAATTGCCTGGTTGACCCATCTGTTCTTTGGTAGGATGTTATTTAACCTCCATGCATTTAGAGGTTTTCTAAACTTTTTCCTGTGGGTGATTTCAAGTTTCATAGCATTGTGATCTGAAAGTGTGAACGGTGTGATCTCAATTATTTTATATTTATTGAGGGCTGTTTTGTGACCCAGTATGTGATCTATCTTGGAGAATGTTCCATGTGCACCCGAGAAGAGAGTGTATTCTGCTGCTTTAGGGTGAAAAGTTCTAAATAAATCTGTCAAGTCCATCTGGTCCAGGGTATCATTCAGGGCCATTAATTCTTTATTGATTTTGTGTCTAAATGATCTGTCCATTGCTGTAAGTGGAGTATTAAAGCCCCTTGCAATTAGCACCTTCTTACCAGTAAGATTGCTTATGTTTGTGATTAATTGTTTTATATATTTGGGTTGTCCTGAATTCATTGCATAGACATTTATAATTGTTAGTTCTTTCCGATGGATAGACCCTACAATTATTACATAATGCCCTTCTTCATCTCTTGTTACAGCGTTTAATTTAAAGTCTAGTTTGTCTGACACAAGTATGGCTACTCCAGCTTTCTTTTGACTTCCAGTAGCATGACAGATAGATCTCCATTCAATTTGAAGGTGTCCTCAGGTCTAAAATTGGTCTCTTGCAGACAGCCAATAGATGGGTCTTTTTTATTATTCATTCCGATTACCTATGTCTTATGATTAGAGCATTTAGTCCATTTACATTCTGTGTTATTATTGAAAGATATGGGTTTAGAGTCCTTGTGTTGTCTGCAGGTGTCATGCTTGTAGCGATGTCTCTGGTCCTTTGTGTTCCTTGCAGCATTTCCCTCACAGAGTTCCCCTTAGGATCTCTTGTAGGGCTGGTTTAGTGGTGATGAACTCCTTCAGTTTTTGTTTGTTTGGGAAATGCTTTATCTCTCCTTCTACTCTGAATGATAGGCTGGCTGGATGAAGGATTCTTGGCCGTATATTTTTCCTGTTCATCACATTGAAGATTCCCTGCCATTCCTTTCTGGCCTGCCAAGTTTCAGTAGATAGGTCTACGACTACCCTTATGTGTCTACCTTTGTATGTTAAGGCCCGTTTTTCCCTAGCTGCTTTCAGAATTCTCTCTTTATCCTGGTACTTTGCCAGTTTCACTATGATGTGTCATGCAGAAGATCGATTCAAGTTACGTCTGAAGGGAGTTCCCTTGGCTCTTGGATTTCAGTGTCTGTTTCCTTCCCCGGTTTGGGGAAGTTCTCAGGTATGGGGGAGTTCTCAAGTACACTTTCAGCCCCTTTCTCTCTCTTCTTCTTCTTCTGGAAGTCCTGTGATATGGATATTGTTCCATTTCATTGAATCACTTAGTTTTCTAATTCTCCCCCTCATGATCCAGAATTTTTTAATCTTTTTCTCAGCTTCCTCTTTTTCCATAACTTTATCTTCTAATTCACCTATTATTCCCTCAGCCTCTTCAGTCTGTGCTGTGACCACCTCCATTTTATTTTGCACCTCATTTATAGCATTTAAATTCATTGTGACTATTTTTTAGTTCCTTGATCTCTGCAGCAATAGATTCTCTGCTGTCTTCTATGCCTTTTTCAAGCCCAGTGGTTAATCTTATGACTGTTACACTGAATTCTTGTTCAGTTATATTGCTTGTATCTGTTTTGATCAATTCTTTAGCTGTCACTTCTTCCTGGAATTTCTTTCGGAATTCTTCTGGTTCGTCATTTTGGCTAGTTTTCTGTCCCTTATGTGTTTTAAAAGCTTGTTGTGTGTGTGCTCTGCACCTGCAGGCACTGCTATATTAAAGGGGGCTCATACACTGTCCAGGGCCTGGCCCTTCAGGAGGGGTTTTTGGGAGACTGTTTCTTGCTCTCTGTTGTGACTTTGGTTATTTTCTTTCCCTACTTGTAGTGATGTTTTGGACCCTCCACCAGGTGTGCTTTGATTTGTTCCTTGAAGTAGCCCCGGAAAGGAAAACAAACAGAAAACAAAAACACACAAACACACAAAGAAAAAAAAAAAACAAAAGCAAAAAACCAGAAGCAGCAGCTACTAGTAAAGAACAGGGTGGAGGTGGTGCTGATGGAAGAGCATATATAAAAACAGAAATGACAGGGGTGGGGAAAAAGAAAAAATAAACGCTGACCGGGCAGAGAGACTAACTGGCTTAATTCAGAGAAAGAGAAAGGAAAATAAGGTGGCAGGGGAAAAAGAAGGTAAAGTTGCCCAGACAGAGAAACTATATGGCTTAATTATTCCAGAGAGAGAGAAAGGAAAGTAAAGAAGGAGGTGTAGACCATGTATCAAGAGAATGGATTAAATATGTCTGTTTAAACACACCAACAACCAGAGTAACCAGACTAGAGGAGGAAAGAGATAGGAATGAGAACAGGAAGAAAGAGTATATCTATAAAACAAGAATCGTCTGAGAATTAATCCAGGCAATGCAGCAGCACTGGTCTGGGGGAGGGGGCCGACTGGTTCCTCAGTGTCTATCCCACGCCAGTAGATACGCAGTTACCTGGCGCAGAGGGGCGTGGTTTGGTGCAGGTGGGTCCCGCCCCCACTGTGGGCCTGGAGGTCTGACTTCTGAGGGCCCGCCTTGGTGGTGGTGGGAAGCAAAATGGTGACCCCCCCAGTCTCTCCTCCATGGACCTGGTGTCCCAAATCACTCTGGTGGAGCCGTCCTCACTGTGCCACGGGTACAGACGAGGTGGTCTGTCTCACTCTGCCGACTCCTGTGCCCCAGTGCTTGGCTGGGATTCAAACTCCCACTCCGTGGGCCCCGACACTGGGGAAGCACAGCTCCGTGCCACCTGATATGTGGTCCCTGGACAGGCTTTTCTTCTGTTTTTTTGCATTTCTGTTACTAATTTTTGGTGTGTGGTTACAATTAGGTTTGTATTTTACATTTTCTCATATAATGGTCTTTATTAAGTTGATAGTCCCTTAAGTTTGAACTCTTTATCTACATGCCTCTCTCCCACGTTAGGTGTATGGTGTCCTACATTATTAGTCCTTTTGTTTCATGAATCCCTTAGTTTTTATAGGTATACTTAATTTTACTGCTTCTGTGTTTACTGCTTCTTCCTACTTTTCTTCTTCCTCCTTATGGTTTTTCCTTTCCATTCAGAGTCGCCTTTAACATTTCTTGTAGGGTTGCTTTAGGAGTCGTGAATTCCTTTAACTTTTGTTTAGGAAACTCTTGTGTCTCCTTCAATTATGAATGATAGCCTTGCTAGATAGAGTATTCTTGGCTGTCGATTTTTTCCCCTCTCTCGGCACTTCGAATATATCATGCCACTCCCTTCTGGCCTGCAAGGTTTCTGCTAAAAAATCTGCTGCGAGCCTTATGAAGTTTCCCTTGTACATGACCGTCTTTTTGCTGCTTTTAAAATTTTCTATCACTTAGGGGCCCCTGGGTGGCTTAGTCGGTTAAGCATCCAACTTCGGCTCAGGTCATGATCTCATGGTTCGTGAGTCTGAGCCCTGTGTCAGGCTCTGTGCTGACAGCTCGGAGGCTGGAGCCTGCTTCTGATCCTGCATCTCCCTCTCTCTCTGCCCCTCCCCTGCTTGCACTCTGTCTCTCAAAAATGAATAAACGTTAAAAAAGAGAATTTTTTTATTTTTATTTATCACTACTTTTTGCCATTTGAATTGCTATATGTCTTTGTGTGGATCTCTTGGGGTTGATTTTGTTGGGGGCTCTCTGTTTCTCCTATGTTTTGGATTTCTGTTTCCTTCCTCAGATTTGGGAAGTTTTCAGCTATTATTTCTTCAAATAACTTTCTACCTCCTTTGCTCTCTTTTCTTCTGGGATTCCCGTAGTGTGAATGTCCTTATACTTGATGGTGTTCCTGAGTTTCCTACATCTATTCTCACCTATTATTATTTTTCTCTCGTGTTCAGCTTGATTGCTTTCCATTATTCTGTCCTTCAGGTCACTGATCCGTTCCTCTGCTTCCTCTAGCCTAGTGTTTATTCCATTTAGGGTCTTTTCATTTCAATTATTGAGTTCTTTGTCTTCGATTGGTTCTTTGTTTTCTGTCTCACAGTTAAGAGTCTCGCTGAGGTTCTCCACTCTTTTGTCAAGTCCAGTGAGTATCATTAGGACCCTGACTTTAAATTCTCTACCAGGCATATTACTTATGTCCATTGTGTTCAGCTCTCTTGCTGTGATTGTCTCGTTCTTTCATTTGGGGCCTATTCCTCTGTCCCCTCTTTTTGTCTCACTCTGCTTCTGTTCCGTGTCTATTTCTGTGTGTCGGGAAAGTCAGCTCTGTCTCCTGCTCTTGAAAGTAGCGGCCTTATGAGGAAGCAGTCCGGCAGCCCAGTGCTCCCGTTCACCGGGACTCGGTGCTCCAGCAGTGTCTCCTGTGTGTGTTGCTTGTGCCCTATTGTCACAAGCCACTTTCGCCTTCAGTCCAATCATCTGAAGTAGCTCTTTGTGCTTGTCGCGGGCAGAATTTAGTACCTATGTTGTTGTTACTGGGCTGATAGGAGGCCGCCATGGGCTTGAGTTGAGTTAGGCCAGGTGTCCGCTAAAGATGTAGCAGCAAACCGCAAGGGAACGTGGGAGCAGCATATGCAGTGCCTGCAAGGTCCACAACAGTGGGAGGGCCCCTGTAGCCCCCGAAGGAGACAGGCGGAGTGGGAGGGGGCAGACCCACAGAAGTGGGCGTGGGGCAGGAAGCCTGATGTTAGCAAGGTTTGCACGAGTCTGCTCTGGGAGGAGACCTGGGGCAGAGGCCTGGCGGAGGGGACGTGTCCACCGGGGAGCGCAGGGCCGAGCGCACCGGTAGCAAGTGAGGTAGGTTTCCCATCGGTGTCTAGGCT
>PITB01031384.1:0-15953 GCA_004024585.1 Paradoxurus hermaphroditus | reverse complement strand
AGGAGGCGCCTGGGTGGCTCAGTTGGTTAAGCGGCCGACTTCGGCTCAGGTCATGATCTCACAGTCTGTGAGTTCAAGCCCCACGTCGGGCTCTGGGCTGACAGCTCAGAGCCTGGAGCCTGCTTCGGATTCTGTGTCTCCCTCTCTCTCTGCCCTTCCCCTGCTCACGCTGTGTCTCTATGTCTCTCAAAGATAAATAAATGTTAAAAAAAAATTTAAAAAAAAAAAAAGATAAACCACGTCATAAAGACTGGGGAGTCAGTGTGAAGGGGTTGCACTGGCCAAATCTGGGACAATTTGAGTACAAAATGCCTAAGGGCAGTGATGAATTATAAACCACTGAGAGAAAAAAAAGAATCCATAAGTCCTCACCACTAATAAATATTTAAAGAGGGAGGAAAGAGGAATCTTATTTATGGTAGCATGTCAAGTGCCAGCTAGTAACTGTGGACTGTAGGGGTTTTGCACATTTGGTAACCACCGCGGGGAAAATTAGTTCAAGCAAAAATTATAAAAGGATGCTAAATCTAGGAGAAAGTTTGATGAGGGGCAGGCAGAATATTTGCGTGATCTTAATGTGCTTCCCACAGATTGCTCATTAGTTGCAAGAGGAAAAAAAATACTAACTATGCGGTAGTGACATAGAACATGTGACTGGGAGTTCAAAATCAACATCATTAACATGGAGCAATCCAACAGCACCTGCCTCCAGGTCACACACTAAGAAGGGCCAGTATCACTCATGTAATATTCCAGCCAGGAAGGCATAACCTCACTCTAAGCACTAGGAAACATCAAGCAAAACAAAAACCAGGAACTTTTGTCATAAAAGACAAAGAATGGCTATCAAAATGTTCCAGATTAAAGGAAATTAAAGAGGCAAAACCACAAGAGGCAATACCTTATCCTAGACAGGATATTTTACTGGGAGCCAGGTGGAGGAGTGAGGCAGGGACATTACTGGGTCTGTAGACAAAATGAGAATGCATATTAAATACAAGGATATCAATGCATTTACTCAAGTTTTAACTGTTCCGTAGTTAGGTAAGAGACTATCCCTATTCTTAGAAATTACACCCATATATTTAGGGGTGAAGGGGTCACAGTGTATGCCACTGACTCTCAAACGATTCAGAAAAACTACAGGCACTTATATCTATATATACATATATACATATATAGACATACGCAGAGAGAAAGAGTATGCATAAGTAACAATGCCAATTGGATAAAAGGTTAATAATAGATGAACCTGATAACAGATATACAGATGTTTGTACCATTCTTATTCTTGAAGCTTTTCAGTGCTCTTAAAATTCTTTCCATATGAAAATGTTTTTTAAGAAGTGTACTAGGGGTGCCTGGGTGGCTCAGTCAGTTGAGCGCCAACTTCGGCTCAGGTCATGATCTCACGGTTTGCGAGTTCGAGCCCCGCGTCGGGCTCTGTGTTGATGGCTCAGGGCCTGGAGCCTGCTTCGGATTCTGTGTCTCCCTCTCTCTCTGCCCCTCTCCTGCTCACACTCTGTCTCTCTGTTAAAAGTAAATAAACATTAAAAAATATATATAAAAAAAATAATTTAAGAGGTGTACTATATCAACTTGATTTAAGAACATCAGACAAAAAAGAATCGTTTCGGTTAGCCCAAAATACTATAGGTTAATATCAAAATAAACTAGATATTTAGATAATACTATGGGATAATATCAAAATAAACTAGATAATCCAGATCTGAAAAATGTTACGAGTTAATTCTGATTAAACGATTGCATTATTTAACATGGATAAGGCTATTTTCTGCTGTAGTTTTAATACAACAGTTCACGAACCATAGTACAACCACCAAAGAAGAATATATTTAATAAATAGCAATGGTGTAGCAATGTGCCATTGATTTGCTGGGTATCCTCCTGAGAGCCTTCCAAGGAAGACCTCTTTTAAGTGATCAGAAAAATTTGGGTGTGTTTATCCGCAGACTTGCTAGATCTGAAACAAATGTTTTAGTTACTTTGCTATTAAAATCACATCGCATTTCTTTTTCTTATTTCAAAATTATGTCTTGCGACTCAACAGTAATGTATTTTTTTAATTTCACAATTTTAGTGTTTACCTTAGCTTAGATATTAATATTGCGATTCTGAGGGAACAAGAGTACAGAGTTAAGTATTGCATGAGCTGTAAAAACTTGGTGTCCTTTAGCTCACATGGAGATACAGAGGTTGATATCAGAATATTTTTATTTTAATATTTGCTTCCTAAGGACTAATGTAAACAGAATAGAATCTATTGCTTTCTCAGTATGCACACAGCTTATATTTGCAGGCCAGCAATCCCTTCCCGCCATGAGCTGAGGCCGTTAGACCAGATGGATCCCAGCGGCTGGTTTGTATAGCACGACCTCCTGCCTTGTTTTTCTACATTTGTTTTGTTTTAAAGGAAACAATTTTGTTATAGATCTGAGGTGTTACTACTTTAAAAGCTTCCTGTTAATGTACTGTAGCAAGAAAGTATAATTTGCTTATTCGTGAATTATCCCCTACTTATACTTAAATGAGTTAATTGTTTGCTTTTTTACTGAATAGGCTACATCTAAACAGCCAGCAGTGAACATTAGTAAATGAAATAATATTGGTGTTTTAAAAAAGCTTTTTAATTCCACTCTGCAGTTCCCATGTAGTGGTTTCATATAAATACTCCTCTGATTAAGGCCTGGCTTTAAGAAGTTAACATTGGGTTTCTTGTAGTTGCCAATATAAACAACAAAAAGAATCATGAGTGTAAATTTTCTGTGGTAGACATCGGATGGTGTCCTAGCAGTTACCATTCACTTGGCTCTCTTAGCCTGTAATGACTTCGACACTGGAAGGGAGACAAAGGGAGACTGAAAGGATGAGGGAAGAAAGTAAATGCAAGCAGGGAGAAAAAGGATAAAGAGGAAAGGAGAGAAGAAGAAACAACAGAGGAAGGAGAAGTAGGGGTCCGTGGGAAAGGAAAAAGAACAAAGGTTAAGAAAAGAGGAGAAAGTGAAAGTGGGAGTGAGGCAGGGAAGGGAAAGCAGGAGGTGAAATCCTCTCTCACCTGCAGGGTTACTGAAAAGTCCCTGAGGTGGCGCCACCTTATTTACATTCTGGTCAAAGGGAGTGCTGAGTCTTTTTTTTTTTTTTTTTTTTTTTTTTTTTTTTTTTTTTTTAATTTTTTAATGCTTATTTTTGAGAGAGACAGAGAGAATGTGAGCAGGGGAGGGGGCAAGAGAGAGGGAGACACAGAATCCGAAGCAGGCTCCAGGCTCTGAGCCGTCAGCACAGAGCCCGATGCAGGGCTCAAACTGATGATCTCATGACCTGAGCAGAAGTCGGATGCTTAACTGACTGAGTCACCCAGGCACCCCCATGTTTATTTATTTTTAGAGAGAGAGTGGGGGGAGAGAGAGCACATGGGAGCAGAGGAGGGGCAGAGAGAGAGAGAGAGAGAGAGAGAGAGAGAGAGAGGTAGACAGAGGGGCTGACAACACAGAGCCAGATGTGGGGCTGGAACTCATGAACAGTGAGCTCGTACCCTGATCCAAAGTCAGAAGCTTAAACCTAGGCACCCCAAAGGGAATGGTAAGGCTTAATCAGAGAGGTCAATGTTATATATTTCACGTTGCTTCTGTTGGGTTAATATAAATTTATTTTATGTAAGGTAAAACCTAGCTTGCGTAAGAGTATTCTTTAATACCTTAATACAATATGTAAGCAGATGTTTTAGAGACGGATGTGAACTCTAAAGACGACTGGGCTGAGCAGAGGCTGTGCAACATGCCTGGAATTGGCAGGAATTGCCAACTATTAATAAAGCAGTTTTCTTCCAGTTGTCACTGTGTGCCATACTTTGAAACATTCCCTGAGGAATATTTTTAAACCAGCTTAGATCGAACTTGTCATGGTATCATATAACTGCTATTGAACTGTTCTGAGCTTTGAGTCAGCCATGTGTCCTTTGTGTGAAAAAGGAAAACAATCTGTCATAAAAGTGCATGAAAGGTGACAAGACTTTCTCTAATAGCTATATATACTGGGAATACATATTTATGAAGGCTTTTAAACCCTAGCCTGGTAAACACGGCACACATTCAAACTGTTTAAAATTGAACCACTGATCTGAACAATCACTACAACTTACTTTGCAGTAAACCTGTGGTTTTCTGACCATCGAGCAGCCTATAACGTTTAATATTGAAGAAAGAACCCATGTTTATATTTCTTTTCAGTATTTTAATTTACAATTAAGTGTAGACATCACTCAAAATAACTGTCTCAACTTGTCTTAATGTTTATATGATTTCCTCTCAGTATTTCAATTTATGATTAGATATAGACATTAGTCAAAATAACTGTCTCAACTTGTCTTAATGTTTATAAAATTTTCTAAACTATCTTAATTATTCTCTAATATACTATCATTATACAATGAAAACAATGGGTTGTTTTAAAGGCAATAATGGAGCAGAAAGTCAAGTAATGAGATCATTTTCCTTCTAATCTAAAAATTATTTTTCTCTTTCAAATCTTACAATTAATTTATATAATTGTTTAAGTGGATATTTCCCCTGGTTTTAAAGACAACGAAGAGTTGAATGGCAATGCTCCCACAGAGTGACATATGAATGTTCTTAGGACACAAAAAATTTTAAATGAAACAAAGTGATGATTATATTTGGGTTTACAAAGGCCCCCTAGAATAAACAGTATTCCTTGCTTTTAATTTATCATGGAGTTTGTGTCAGGATTCCCAGTATAAGCACACACAGACTTCTAGTAAAACATCTCACTATGTTTTACCCTTAACAAGAGGAAGTGCAATGGCAAGAGTGGTTTTCATGTCATTGTCAATCATAAATGTTGCCGTTGTCCTCATATTATTTATTTGTATAGCATTCATAATTACACCCCCCCCCAGGATTCTTTCTTTGACCTCCAAATATTATCTGCCTTTTGTATGGGAGTGATTTGAGGAAAATGATACAAAGTTAAGATCACCGTCAAAAAACTCAAGGTTCATTGTAATTCATGAGCTTCTAATTTCTGTACTTAAAACACTAAGATACTACTTCTTCCCATCTCTGCTTGTGACATTTATCACAAATGAGAGCTAAATACCACGATTAGCTTAAAAATTAAGACGATAATCAAACGCAATAAAACATAGAAGCATAGATAAGAAACTATAGAAACTTCATCTAGCTGAGGAAGATTTTAAAGATAAAATACCTATAATTTTAAGAGAAAACGAAGTCCAAGGATAAGAAAAGACATCCCAAATCTTGCGTAGCTAGTTGGGGGCACAAAGCTGATGTTGGAACAAATAGAAAAGCAGTTAACTGTATTTGATAAGTACATAAGAAAGGGGAAAAGAGGGGCACCTGGGTGGCTCAGTTTGTTGAGCATCTGACTTAGGCTCAGATATGATCTCACAGTCAGTGGGTTCAAGCCCCACATCAGGCTCACTGTTGTCAGCTTGTTCGCGCAGAGCCCACTTCGGATCCTCTGTTCTCCTCTCTCTGCCCCCTCCCCACTTGTGCTTACCCCGAAATAAATAAGTTATTTTTTTAAAAAACAAGGGGGAAAAGAATAAACAAATTCTTGGCAACATAACATAGGTAACAATATTCCTATGGGGCAGAATGGTTTGTGGAACTCTGCCCAGGAAACACCCTAACATGGCGGTGAGCTGTGACAATAACCCACTGAGGTGATTCTCCACCACGAGCAGTAGCCAGCAGACTTTTCGCTACAATTTTGTATATATGGATCTGTCCCTAAATACATTCCCTAAGCAGCATCTATCTACCTTGGACTACTACAGTCCTAAATATTTTTATCAACAGAAAATACCAGTCTTTAATCAAATGCATGAAGAAAATGTTTTAAATAATAGAGTATATTCCCTGGTATTTTTTTAATGAGTCAGGAAGCAGAACAGGAAGGATGTGTCAGGGACAGCACAACCTCTATGACTAAGGATAAGAAGGGAAAACCTTCATGTCCCGAAAGTGAAAATCCCCTTCTATTTTGAGAAACACTCTCTTAATCTCTCCAATGAGTAATTAGGATTAGATAATATAATCTCTTGGGACATCTACTTTCCAGAGAGTAAGCTTTTAATGCATCAGTAAGAAAAGAAAAAAATATAATCTGACAGCAAAGAAGGAGAATCATCCGTTTCCAAATGCCCTGTATGTTCTGTTCTCATCAGTCTGTAGAATCCAAATGACAATGGCAGGCAACAGAGATCTCAACTTTGAGGAGGTAAAAAGACTCAAACATGAGTTCACTAGCCCCAGGGCCTTATGGCGGTTTTTCTGTAGCTATGGGCCTCACAAACCCTCTATTTTGTCTTAACACGATGTGTCTCAGGGGCAGAAAGTGGACAATATGGTGCTTTGAAAACTTTGTCAGCTTTCAGGGCGAAATCATAATTGTGTACTTTTTAAGTCAGGTTGGATAGAGACATATCTAGCCTGGATAGAGAGCTATCTATAGATAACTGCTGTTTTATTGCTCACCCATTTAAAATGCAAATGATAATACCCCAAATTACCAAAGTCTACACTCCAGCTGTTCTTATTATTCACTACAGCTTTTTTTTTCCTTTTTCTTTCCTTTTTTTTTTTTTGCTATACTTATCCTCTCCTATGTCTCTGAATATATTCTACCACATAACCCTCCTTACAAAAACTCCTACTTGTTTCTTAAATAATTTTGTTTTATATATTTAAAGAGTTGGAATCAAAAAATAAACTCTCATTTTCCCAAGTAATGAGGAAAACAGATCTTCATTTCCATATCCTAAAAAGTCAACTGTATAGAAACAAACTAACAATAACATAAAGTGGCAGACAACCTATTTATGAAGCTCCATTGATTGCTCTGTGGAAGCAAAAGTGACCTAGTTTCCTCAAGAGCATGAGAAAAGAGACCTTTGGTAAGATCCTGAAGAGAGGAATGAAAGTTCTTTGATTAGTACCCAATTCCCTGCCATGAGATTGCTTAATTCACTCTCTTGGACATGGGGGAAACACACACGCACACTTACTCAAGAAAGCCCACTCTCTTTCTGCATGAAGGGAAAGCCCTGTTCTGGCCAGAAACCATAGGAAGTAATTCCAAGCAGAGCAGGAAAGAACAAGTCCTTTCTTCAGCCTCAAAGTCCCTCTCTGGGGCCCCTCACAAGCACAACCTCGTGTATCCCTCGAGTTGTTTGTGTATCCCTGAGTCAGCTATTTAATTTCCTTAATCTTCAACTTCCTTGTCTGCTAAGCGGGCCCTCACATTAGTCCTACTTTATGGAGTTTTAGGGAGAACTCAACGAAACACATGCATTATGGTACATATAGGGAGCATTCAAGCAAATAACTTTCTCTAATATTAAAATAAGGAACCTAGGAGAAGAGAGGGAAGTTGGACTTATTTGTTTTTGGTTTTCAGTTGTTTTGTTTGTTTGTTTGTTTTTTGTTTTTTGTTTTTTTAAATGACAGGGTACCTTGCCACCTTGCGTTTGAGTATCTTCCAGAACAGTTTTATTTAATGTGGAGAGAATAGGAGGTATAAGTCTGGACTCAACTGAGAGTTCAGGGCTAAAGGATCAATAGAATGAACGTGTAGCAAAGCCATTTAACTTGGTCAATGTAACTTTTTCTGACAACTGCCATCTCTGCAGGATCATGAGCAGAGAGATGGGTGTACTCAGGGGTCACATGGGGTTTTTGAAAGGACAGACAGTAAAACCATGGATCTCAAATTCCAGCATTTACCAAAATGACCTGGAGGGCTTGTTGAAACACAGATTGCTAGGCCCCACTCCGGGATTTTGATTCAGTAGGCTGGGAGGATGGGGTTTGAGAATTTGCATTTCTACCAAGCTTCCAGGAGATGTTGATGCTGCTTTTCACTGACCACACTTTGGGTACAGCTGGTCCAGGGAACTAAGAGCAGGGCTGCAATAATTGGTAAGCATCCATACTAGATTTAAAAAAACAAAAAGAGTGGGGTGAGAACTTAATTCTCGAGTACCCACTATATGCCGGGAGTTGAGGCATTAATTTCATGAGTTTCAACAATCCTGGAAAGTGGGTTTTATCCTTCAACTTTTCAGAGAAGTAAATTGTAACTGAGAGAGATAAGGAACTTGCCCAAAGTCACATGACTAGTAAGGCAGCATCACTAGTATCCTGATCTAGATGTGTCCCACTCCAAAACCTGTATTTTTTCCCAATGTGTCAGGCTCTCAACTCTCACCGCAAGTCAGATAAGGAAGGTAATGGGAGGCTTGTTTGATAAGAAAGAGCTACAGTTCACAGTAAGGTTTTAAGTACCATCTAGATGGTAACAACTCCCAAGTTTACCTTTCTATACCAGACATACCTCCTGAAACCCAGTACTGGGCTGCCTATCCTACATCACTAACTTCCTCCTCACCTGTCCTCAATCGAACTGTTGCTATCCCCTCAAAGGTGCTTCCCCTTCAGTTTTACCCTTCCCAGGTGATGGTAACTTTGTTCTCACAAAGGCTGAAGGCGCGTATCTTCCCCTGCTGCTCTCACAAGTGCCCTATCAGATCTGTCAGCAAATCCTGGTGGCTTGGTCTTTAGAATAAACCCAGCCACTTCTCTCCACCTCTCCTGCCACCACCATCATCTCTGGCATTGATCACATACTCTCTGCTCCACCCTTTCTCCTCTGAAGCTTTTTTTTTTTTTTTTTAACTCTATAGCCAGAGTAATTGCTTTAAAATCTGAGTCAGATCATTTCCCTTCCTATTGAAACCCTCCAATAAGTCCTCATTTTACTCAAAGTAAAAACCCAAGCCCCCCGTGATACAGATCCCATTACCTCCCCTCCCACTGCTCACCTTGCCTCGCCTCCTACTACTCTCTCCTCTCAGCTATAGTGACTTCTGCCATTCCATGAACACCGCTAGGCATGCTGTTACATGGGGACTTGGTACTGGCTCTTCCCTTTCCTTGGAAACTCCTCCCCCAAATCTAACAGTTAACTCCTCCCCTCCATATCTTTACTCACATTCCACCTTCTCAGTGTGGCCTCTTGAATCCTGCAATCACTCTCATTCCCAGGAACTCTGATCCCCTTACTCTTTTTTTTTTCTTTCATTTTTTTCCTCATGACCCTTCTATGACTATATAATTTACCTGCTTGTAATATTTATTATTCCTTGTCTATCTATGTTCCCCCCCCACACACACACACCTAAATGTAAGCTCTGTGAGCACAGCAATCTTTGAGTTTTGTTCACTGATGTATCTGAAGTGCCAAAAACTGTGCTTGTCACATGGTAGGTGCTCAATAAATATTTGTGGAATAAATGAGGACAGAACTGAGTTCAATGAAGATAGGAAAGTAGGGAAGATGTAAAGCTAGACCGATGATGTTGGAACACTGTAAGGTTATGAGTCGCTGATGGATAAAAGTAAGACCGCCAAGGCAAAGTGAGGTCTGAGAGTACACTTTATTGCAAGCACCGTCGGAGAGGTTCCGCGACTGGAAAAAGAGGAGTCGGGGAAGTCGCGCCCAAGGTCGGAGGTTAAGGGCTTTTAATAGGTTTGGGGAGGAGATTTCGAAATTGGTGACGAGTTCTTATTAGCAGATAGGATACCTTGTCCGCTTGTTAAAGTCCTATTGGTCTACTGGAATGACGTGTCCGCCCCCGGGGCTGTGGCGGGAACTTCGGCCATCTTGGGTCGGTTTCCATTTTATGGAGCCTTCCCTCTGCCCTAGCCCAACAAACACTTTCAGAATTACAGCTGTGGATGCTGCTGTGGCCCCTGGGTGGTGAAGCCATCTAGGGCATAGCTGTGGGGAGATCTGCAGGTGGACGACGGGTAGGCTGGAAGGAAGGACGAATAGAAAACCCTTTGAAGTAGAAGAGCTTTTCTTATCACTGTCCTCAGAAAAGAAATAGAGGGTGAGGAAAACTGGAAAATTATTTTCCCTTTTGAAAGTATTCATAGATTTTTAAAAGTTTATTTATTCATTTTGAGAGACAGAGAGAGCACAGGAGGGGTGGGGGGCGGGGGCAGCGGAGGTTGATAGAATCCCAAGCAGGCTCCATACCGTAGGCACAGAGCCTGATGCAGGGCTCGATCTCATGAACTGTGAGATCATCACCTGAGCCAAAGTTGGATGCTTAACTAACTGGTCCATCCAGGTGCCCCCCTCTTGAAAGTTTTCAAAATGTTATAGTAGCCATAAAAATATGAATCATGTCTCAAATCAGTATTTCTTTACCTTACATATCTACCTGAAAAGAAGACTAAACAGGATGAGCGTCTGTCCTAAGAACGCTTGTCGTTTTCCATAGTTTGGGCCTCTGTAACGCTGTTGTGTGAACCACAGGGCACAAATAAGAAGTACCTCCTAGACAGCAACAGAAGAGGCTCTATCTACTCTAGGCAGAATTCCAGGGGCTGGCATGTCAGAAATTTGGGGGGAGGCAGTAATAGAAAATCCAACTAAGACTGCCGTAATTAAACAAAGAAATTTGTTGGCTTTTGGAACATAAACATCCGGAGTATGTTGGTTACAGGTCTGCCTTGATCTAGGCATATGCACAATGTTATCAGGACTCTGATTTTCTCCATCAGCAGGTTCTGCTTTCCTTTGACTTGGCATCATTTGCAGGCAGGCTTTCCTCAAATGTGGCTTCCAGTATTTCTAGAATTACATTTTTCGTATTAGCCACCCTAATACAAAGAGCCTCTTTGACAATCATTCCACAATAAGACCCAAGCCTATATCTCCTAGGCCTGACTTTTGTCCTCTCTCTTAGACACATCGCTATGGCCAGGGGACACCATCCTCTTATTGTCTGGTTGGCTCTTCGACATGTCCATTCCTAGAAACAAAAGAGGACAGATCCCACATGGACTCATCACAGAGAAGGATGATTCCCCAAAAGAAAAAGTGGGGCTCTTTTATCAGAAAAAGAGGAAATGGATGCTGAGCAGACAGCAAAAGCATATTGGTGTTTCTTCAGAGTTTTATAGGAGAGAAACTTACTGCTTAGATAACAATGATCTTAGGCATATGCAAGAACTAAAGGCCAAAACCATTTCTCTTAATTTAGAAAGTCCATACTTGTGCAAGAGTAAGTTATTTTCAGTGACTGCCATGGTTTAGGACAAGTTTATTTGTTTTTTGAAATAATCCTAGACACCGCTGAGTCCTATGTCACCTTCCTCCTTAGCAGATGTCTGATATTTCCCAGATTCAGTGCTAGACACTAGGTAAATACAGACAGAGGCAAAATGTGCCACCAGGGCCACCATGTTCCTGCCTTTCTCTCTCTCCCGCAGCCTGCTATGGAGGGGCCACAAAATGGCATCATTGTGAATACTTTCTTCCTAAGTCTCCCACCCGTCCTGGTCCCACGTTTTCATGGCTGCCTGTCATCCGGCCCCATAACTATTCTACCTTCTTATTGGCAACTGCCATCATGAAAATGCTTTGGAAGCATTGGAACCATTTGACTACGTTGGAGATCTAGAAGCATCTAAAAAATGCCCTTCTATGACTTACTCACACTCTGACCCTGCCCACCGCAAGTCTGGAATCCAATGAGAAAACCCACAAGCACCAGCTCAGTTGTTTGTTTTGTTTTCTAAAGCCAGGCGACCCATCACGAAGCTTTGTGGCACAAGTAAAATAGAGTGATCATCTACTCTGGCCTTATATTTTCTTAAGTAGGAAAAAAAAGGCATACAGACTGGTGGTGGGAACACAGATGGCTTCTCTAGTGCTGTTGAGAAAGCCCATTTGGTGGTGACTCAGAACTGTGGTAGAAACAATAGAGGAAAGAAGGAGAGGAATCGTCTTTTCCAACCTGGTCTCCTGCCTTCTGATATCCTAAAGCCTTATTCTATTCTTCCATTCCTTCATTTATTCCTTAAGCAAATATTTCTGTAGTGCCTATCACACACCAACATGAGGCAAGTCTCAAGTCAAAATGACCCTGTTCTTCCTCCCAGATGTTCAGTCTAATGGGGGAGACAGACATGTACATACTGGAATATTACAGCAAGTACAGTAATAGAACTGACAGTGACAGAAGAGCCTAAAGAGGGATAGAGAGGAACTCCTAACCCAGCTCAGGGGCAGTGGGAGTGCAGGTGGAAGTGAGGTCTCAGGGAAAATTCCCTGGAGGGGTTTAAAGTAAGTTGAGTCTTGGAGTGCATGGGTGGCTCACTCGGTTAAGCATTCAATTCCTGCTCAGGTCATGATCTCATGGTTCATGAGATGGAGCCCCACATCAGGCTCTGCACTGACAGCATGAAGCCTGCTTGGGATTCTCACTCTCCCTCTTTCTCTCTCTGCCTCTCTCTCTCTCTCTCTCTCCATAAACTTTAAAGTGAGCTGCGTTTTTTTTTTAATGTTTATTTATTTAGTTTTTAGTGAAAGAGAGCATGAGCGGAGGAGGGGCAGAGACAGAGAGAGGGAGACAGAATCTGAAACAAGCTCTGAGCTGTCAGCACAGAGCCTGATGTGGGGCTCAAATCCATGAACTGTGAGATCATGACCTGAGCAGAAGTCAGATTCTTAACCAACTGAGCCACCCAGGTACCCCTAATATAAGCTGATTCTTAATGAATGAGTTAGTTGTGGGGAAGAGAGCATGGTAGCTAGAAAACATTTCTGACAGAAGGACAGCAAAAATCAAGGCAGCCAAATGCAGCATGGCATGTACACATGGTGACCAGAGAGGCCAACAGGAACCAGATCATGTAGAAGCTAAACTTGGAATTGATCCTGTAGGCAATGTCCAGGAAGAAATATCAACATTTACTATACAGAGTAGCAATATGATCCAATTTTCATTGTCAATAGATAATTCTGGCAGTTGTGTGGAGGGTAGGTTTTAAGAGGACAAGATAAATTAGAAAGAAAAATAGATAAAAAATTGAAATAGAAAAATGGCAGCAAGGAAAGAGGGAAAAATCCATTGGAGAAATATTTAGGAGGTAAAATCAGAATATCTTGGGGACTGACTGGATGAAGGAAAGGGTGAACACAGAGATTAGGATCCACTTACCAGCTAGTGACAACAGAAAGCCATGAAAGGCGAGGGGAGAGTGGTAAGTAAAGCAGTTTATACTTTTTGGGTGGCAAGGATATGGGTACTTCCCATGGACACATATATACATATTCAAGTCATCATGATGGAACCTGCCCAAGAGAGCAACCTGTGGAGAGAAGGAACCAGAGCAGTTAGGGTCTGGGGGATAGACTGCCAAAGGTAAGAGCTGAGGGGGCTGGACCAAGGAGTCAGTAGTAGAATGTATCACCCACACCACTCCCCAAGGAGTACATTCCAAACAACACACAAATATCCCATGAAAGAGCCAGACAGTGTTAATCAAGATAGAACAATAGCAGCACCAGTGACAAATTGGTGACTCTTCTCTTTTTAACTGAGAAAAGTTGAGAAAGAGGGAGAGACTTTTCTGACACCATGGGTCCCCAGGATATGAGAGTGTTGTTTTAGTATTAGCCTGAGCTGAGTCTTCTAACCCTGAAAATGAGTTATAATTACCTACCTGAGACTGTTTACATAACTGAAAGTAATTCGAATGGAATTGACCCAATATTTCTTGTTCAACACTGAGAAGGGAGGGATATGTCATTGCTATGTCCCCCCAAATTCATGTGTTGAAATCCTAATGTCCAATGTGAAGTACTAGGAGACGGGGCCTGCGGGAGGTGCGTAGGTCATGAGGGTAGAGTGCTCTTATAAAAGAGATGGGAGCTCTTATGAATGGACGAGTGCTCTTATAAAAGAAACCCCAGAGAGATTCCTAGCCCTTTCCACCTGTGAGGACACACCGAGAAGGTTCCAGCTATGAACCAGGAAGAGGGCCCTTATCAGAGAAGGCAACCACACAGGCTCCATGATCTCAGACTTCCCAGGCCCCAAAACTGTGAGAAATAAATTTCTGATTTTTCTAATAAGCCACCGGTGTGGTATTTTGTTATAGCAGCCTGAATGGACAAAGACAGTCATGGTTAAGAACAATGTTTACAGAAAAATAAAGCCAACTCCTTATTGTCCTGTTCCCCCTGACTGTTCCACCAAGTTCAGCCCAATCTTAAAAATGTATACAGGGGCACCTGGGTGGCTCAGTCGGTTGAGCGTCCGACTTCAGCTCAGGTCATGATCTTGCGGTTCGTGAGTTCGAGCCCCACATTGGGCTCTATACTGACAGCTCAGAGCCTGGAGCCTGCTTTGATTCTGTGTCTCCCCTTCTCTCTGTCCCTCCCATGCTTGCATTCTGTCTCTCTCTCTCTAAAAACAAATAAATATTAGGAAAAAACAAAAACGGAGGACTGGGTTCAAGATGGCGGAAAAGAAGTAATACCCGCTGCTGGTCTCTGGCGACTCAATCTGAGAGGGACTGAGATCGAGAAACTCTCAATCCCAGGGATCTGCAGGAAGAGGAGTTGGAAGCTTTAGGAAAGAGAATGCCAAAAACCAGAGCATCTGGGGACACAGAGGAGAAATAGGAAATAAACCAATACACACATTGCCAAAATGACAAAACGGAAGAACTCCCCTAAGAAGACTGTACAGGAAATAGTGACGGCACAAGAAATGATGAAAGCAGACATAAGCAACTTAACAGAACAAGAATACAGAACGATAAATGTAAAAATACTCGCAGGGCTTGAAAAAAACATAGAAGAAATCAGGGGGACCCTAGAGGCAGAGATCAAGGTCCTAAAAAACGATCTACAGGAATTAAAAAATGATTTAAATGAGGGGCAAAACAAATTGGAGGCAGCTATAGCGCAGATTGCAGAGGCAGAAGATAAAATAGGGGAATTAGAAGACAAAATTACAGAAAAGGATGAAGCAGAGAAAAAGAGAGAGAAATTGATTCAGGAACAGGAAAGGAGAATTTGAGAGCTGAGCGATGCAATCAAATGGATAACATCCGTATTATAGGAATTCCAGAGGAAGAAGAGAGAGAGAAGGAATCGAAGGGGTACTTGAACAAATCATCAATGAGAACTTCCCCAACATGAAGAAAGAAATGGGCATTGAAGTCCAAGAGGCACAGAGAACTCCCCTCAGACTTAACCCAATAGGCCCTCAGCAAGACACATCATAGTGAAGCTGGGAAAATACAAAGATAAAGAGAGAATCCTAAAAGCAACTAGGGATAAACGGGCCTTGACTTACAAAGGCAGACACATTAGGGTAGTAGCGGACTTATCCACAGAAACTTGGCAAGCCAGAAAGGAATGGCAGGAAATCTTCAATGTGATGAACAGGAAGGACATGCAGCCAAGAATCCTTTATCCAGCCAGCCTGTCATTCAAAATGGATGGAGAGATAAAGGTGTTCCCAAACAAACAAAAACTGAAGGAATACATCACAAATAAACCAATCTTATAAGAGATCCTGAGGGGGACTCTATGAAGGAAAGGTTGCAAGGAACACAGAGCACCAGAGACATCCTTACAAACATGAAACCTAAAGACAACACTTCGACTCTAAACCCACATTTTTCAATATTAACACTGAATGTAAACGGACTAAACGCTCCAATGAAAAGACACAGGGTAACGGAATGGATTAGAAAACAAGACCCATCTATCTGCTGTCTTCAAGAGACACATTTTAAACCTGAGGACACCTTCAGACTGAAAGTGAGGGGATGGAGAACTATCTCCCAGGCTACAGGAACTCAGAAGAAAGCTGGAGTAGCCACACTTATATCAGATAAACTGGACTTTAAAGTAAAAGATGTAATAAGAGATGAAGAAGGGCATTAAATAATAAACACAGGGACTATCCAGCAGGAAGAGCTAACAATTATAAATATCTACACACCAAATTCTGGGGCACCCAAATTTGTCAAGCAACTAATTACAAACGTAAGCTATCTTATTGATAAAAATGT
>PITB01031383.1:0-15943 GCA_004024585.1 Paradoxurus hermaphroditus | reverse complement strand
GGCAGGGCCGGACTCTGCACGTGCCAAACACACTGCGGCAAAACAGGCAGAACAAAACCGCTGAGCAGTCTCGGGGGGCAGTGGGGAAAATGTAATCACACTTCGCATTACACAGGGGCATCGTGGCTTTGGACTGGACCCAAAACCATGGAGAGGGACGGATCCAGAATATGCTATGTGACAAAGACTACTTTCTCGAATGCCATGGAACGAACATTTATAAAAATAATCATACCTTAAGCAGTGAAGAGAGGGAGCCATAGATCCAAAAAGGCAGAAATGGTACCGGGCACTTCCTCAGGTAATCATTCATTAAAACACAAATTGATTATAATAGTTTAAAAAAAAAAAAAACCTTACAAAAACTTGGAAATTTTAAAGCATACTCTTTACCTTAATAACTACGTTCAAATGATACATCCGAACTAAAACCAAAAAGCATATAGGAAATAAGGACAATAAACTCTCTGCCCAAATACAGACGGGGAGCCTTCAGGGGCCCTGAGGGGCGCCCCCGAGCCCTCGAGCCCTCGCTGTGGCCCCGCCAGCCCCACCAGCCCCACCTCACACTCCTGGCTCCAGCCAGTTCCCTTCATAGCTCAGAGGCTGTGCTCCGCCCTTCTCTCAGCTGGGAATGCTCTTCCTTACAGCCTCCCCTACCCTTCAGGTGCCAGCTCAAAGGTCTTGCTGGGTTAGGGCTCTGCCTTCACCCTCAGGCCGCACTCCACCCCGTGGCTGTCGCTGCACTGTGTCAACTCACGATCTATATATAACCACCATCCGAGACCTGACCCCCAGGAGAGCGGGGGCAGCATAGGAAGGCAAGGCCATTCGTCTCACCTGCCTGTGTCTGTGGAGACCAGCTGAGTATCTGGACACGGAGCAGGTCGCTGGAGTGACCGTTAGAAACCGGAACCGTGGACCGAGGCAACAGCGGTGGGCGGTTTCCCCCGGCAGAACGCCCCTCACGCGCCCGCTGGCCCCTGGCCACTACCTGGCCTCCGCGCGTCCTCGGGTGGGGGTGGGGGGATCAGTTGCCTCCCTCACAGAGGGTCCACACGTCAGCATCTGAGGGCTCTGTCCGTGGTCGCAGTGGGGCTAGGGCAGGACCGCCTCCTGCCACAGCCCCCCGACCCCGCTCCGCCTCCCCCGCCTTCCACGTTAAGCATGCAAGGCGAGACTGTGGAAAAAGGGACAAAACAACATCTAAGGAGAGCAGAAGGATTAATGAAATAAAAGCAGAAATTAATAAATTACAACACGAAAGCAGAATTGCGTTTTCTATCTGAAGCTGCTTCTTTGGAAAAGCCAATAAAATAGATTTCTTGAAAGTCTGTTAAAGATAAACTAGGAATAAAAAGTGAAAACTAATTTTTTTTACTCCCATCCCCGAAAACCATTGACAAGGATATTAAAATGCAAGAAAATGCTCTACACTAATATATATTTTAAAACGCAATTTTCTTAGAAAACTTAATTAAAAAAAATTGACTTACAATGAAAAAGAAATATGGACTAGCCTGTAACTCAGGAAGAAATTGGAAGTTTGCAAACACGGAATCTCCAAAAAGAAGTGGCGGCCCAGGCAGTGTCACACAACCCTCTGCCCGTCATCCGTGCCAAGGTGGGAGCCGGACAGGGGACAGGAACCGGCGGCGCCCCCCTCCTCGCGCCTGTGCGACCCCTCCTCTCAGCCGCACGCAAGCTGCGAGTTATGTTCTAACTTTATTTTTGTCCCCATTTTATCCAGGAAACTGGCTTCAAGGATTTCAGAAATGCGGCCACGGTCAGGTGCTAGTAAGCGGCAAAGCAGGGAACAGAAACCCAGTTGTCCGGCTCGAAGCTCTGCTCCTAGCCGCTGCTCTTGAAAGCGTCTCTGCCTTTCCTGATGTCCCGACACCAGAACCTGCCTGACGACGCCCTGAAGGTGAAGCGACCTCCTGGTTCACTTCTGTTGGCAGAACACAGCTCCAGGCCCGGGAACGGTGTGTTTCAGAGATCACAGGAGGCCGGGATATTCCATGATGTAATTAATCGTGAGAGAACGAAGGGAGAGAAACTCGATGCTCAGGGGGGAAAAAAGATGCAGGAAAGACGTGAATAAATCTGGAATCTATGACCGGACATAAAAAAACAAACGAAACCCTCTCCGCGCTCCAACGAGATGACCCCGGCACACGCACCAGGCGGCGCCCGCTGACGTCACCCGGGAAGGGGCGCTCGCCCGCTTCACGCTACAGGATCGAAGCGCTCTCTTCTCTCCCCCCCGAAACCGCAACTGTTCACATGACACCTGGACATTTTTTTGCCACATCTGAGTATAGCCCGTCCTAGTTTTTTCCCCTTAAATCAAGTTACTTTTAAAATATAAAGTTATTTTATGTCAAAGAACACTGCCAAGAACGTGGGAACACGACCCCCAGAAGGGGAAAACGTGATAAGGGTCTAGTATCCAGAATACACAAAGAACTCTTAAAATTCAATAATGAAAAGATGAACACTCAATTAAGGGGACAAAGGATCAGCATAGACAGTTCTCGAGAGAAGATCTACGTGTGGCCAAGCAGCATATGAAAAGGTGCTGGACCTTTTCTCATCATTAGTCATGAAAGAAACGCAAATCAAAATCATAGGAGAGACCACCGCACACCCCTTAGGACGGCTACGATCAGAGAGCCAGAGGGGTGCCTGGCTGGCTCAGGCGGCGAGCATGTGACTCGGGGTTGTGAGTTCAAATCCCACACTGGGCGTGGAGTTTATATAAAAAACACAAACACACACGCACACAAAATGCCGGGTAGGAACAAGTGTCGAGGGTGTGGAGAGACTGGACACCTCATCGATCGACGGCAGGGGTGTAAGTGGCGCAGCTACCCTGGGAGGCGGTGTGGCGGGTCCTCAGAAAGCTAGGCGCAGAGTTACGTGACCCAGAACTTCCACTCCGAGGCACACACCGAAGACAACTTAAAACAAATTCACATAAAAAGTGCATAGAAGCATTACTCATAACAGCCAAATGAGTGGGAACCACCCAAATGTCTGGATAAAACCGATGCGTGGATGAAAGCATGTGGTGTGGCCGCACCGCGGGACAGCGGTCAGCCTCACAGAGGAACGAAGTGTTGTCACATGCCGCGACGTGAATGAAACTTGCAAACACTGTGCTGAAATGAGACAGACACAAAAGGACAGACTTATGATTCCATTCATACGAGGAACCTGGAACAGGCAAATCTGTAGAGACAGAAAGTGCAGTAAAGGTTATCAGGGCCCAGGAGGAGGAACACCAAGCAAGCGAGTTCTCCGGCAGCAGGAGCGGCTCTTGCCCGTCGCTAGGCGCCTCTGCCAAATCCGTGTCACGTGCACTTGATCCACATTCGCGTCTATTGCAAACCGACTTTGACCAGTTACAATAATGAAAATGCAGGGGAAGAAATAAAGGGAACCGGGAGGAGGGAGGGGGGGAGGGGAAGTTATTGTTTTACGGGCAACAGGCTTCTGTTGGGGAAAATGAAAAAGTCCTAGAAATGGGATAATAGTGATGGTGGCAAAACATGGTGAACGTACTGAAACCCACTGAATTGTACACTTTAACAGCAAGAGTCTTATGGTATGTGAGGGATATTTCAATTAAAAAGAGAAAAAAGAAATTCCTGTTAAAAGAAAATGTATTATCACCATAAATAGAAAACCAGCAATTTTCAAATACATGATAAAAGAAACACATTAACATTTTAAAGTGTCTATCGGCAGATCAGTCCAACTGAGGACCGTCAGGAAGACACCCAATGGGCAACCTGATGTGTCCTGCTGGGGTGCACGCGCACCCCCAGGGCCAGCCTGACCCTTCTCCAGCTGCTGACAGACGCCAGCAGCAGATTGGGTGGGAACAAGACCGCGGTGCTCACGGCTCAGTAGTAGTTACGGCCAGTGCCGGCAAGGCAGGAGAGAAGCATGAAACACGGAATAAATCACGCGGATGAGAGACCATTAAAGAGGACTCTTACTCTGAAACTCCAGAACGGTGCTCGCTCCGCGTCAGCCGAGCCCTGAGCACGATGCCTATTTATTCCATTAAACCCTCCATCCCACTTCTTCGTGGATAATATGATGATTCCCTTCTGACAAATGGAGAAACTGAGGCAGAGAGCCGGTGGCACGGAAAATAAATAAGGGCCAGGTCACGCATGAGAGCAGGGCCCTCTGCCTCCAAAGCCTGCCCTTTTGGCCAGGCTGCTAGATTGCCTTCCAACCTGCCTTCGTAATCAGCCTATTGATTTTCAAAATGGTGTGTATATTGAAAACGAGTCTTATCGTATACTACCACGATCGGAATGTTGATAGAAAAATATATCCAACCACAACACGAATATAACATACCTAGGAGCAAAGTTCACAAAGGTCCCTAACTTGTACAAGAGAGGTCTAAAATTTCTGAGGGACATGAAACTCATCCTCGCCTAAATGAATGGGGGGGGTGTTCCTAAATGAAAGTCTCAATGTCATAACATTTCGATAAACAGGATGCAATTCCAGTACAAAATCAGACTACCTTAAAGACTGCCAGGGGCTCGTATTGCCACATTTTACAATCGATGTGATAAAGCGAACATAATGGAAACACTGGGCTGGCAGAGGAAAGACAGACGGCGGGACAGACCAGAAAGTCCAGAAACAGACTCAATTATATTAAAAGTACTTAGTGCATGACTACCAAGTTTGGGCTCAGCGGAGAAAGCACCACTGAGGAAGCGGCACTGCGGAAGTCGGCTGGCCATCCGGAATTCACTGGATTCTCACCTCACACTGCACAACCACCAACGCAACTTCTAGGTGGATTAAAGAGTTACATCAAATGTCAAAAATGAAAGCACAAGGAAGCCAGTGGGAAATACGGCAGAACATCAAAGCACGAAACCATGATAAAAATAATAGACTTGATGACAAAACTTAAAACCAATGCGACATCATGTGTCAACTGACTGAAAAAAAAGGGGGGAGGAGCAAACCACAGACTCGAACAATGTTTTGTAACATTCGAGGGTAACCGTCCTCAAGTGAAGGGTTCTTAGGAGGCGAAAACCTAACTGAAGTACCAGCGGCCACACCTACAGGCATCAGCCAACGATGTGTTCATTCGGCTTCATAGAACCAAAACGTGGAAGCTGAACCACGACGACACTGGAGGTTGCCTTCCACTCGGCAAAGATAAAACCCCAAACGGCCAAGGCCGGACTGCAGGGAACCTCTGCTGTTGGGAGCGGGTGGGAGAAGGTCAAGGGGGCGCTTCACAACCTGAGTCATAAAACCCAGAAGCCCTAAAAGAAAACACTGATACATAAGTATATTTAAAACTCTTAACAGCAACATCTTAGCACGGAACACAAAATCGAGCTCAATGACAAACAGGAAAGTATCTGCGGCATCAGTGACAAAAGGGTTCATTTCTTCAATATATAAAAAGCTCTTGAAAATCTGTAAGTACCCAGGCCAATAGAAACATAACTTAAAACCACAGTAAAATGCTATTTTTACTTCTCACATTGACAAATAACCAAGTGCAAGAACACAGCGTTGGTAAGGTGAAGTGCAGGGAAATGTCGAACGGAACGCAGCCACGGCCCACGCAGGCTGGCGGTGCCTGTCTTGTTCAGAAAGACACACAGACCACGACCAGAGGCCTTCCCCCAAAGGCCCAGTGGCCCATATACAGAAAAAAGCACGGAGACAGACACTCTGCCTTATACACAACTCAGGACAGCCTTATACACAGTAAAAATTGCTAGAAACAATCTAATTCCTCCTCACAAGGGAAAATGGGTAATTGAAACACGGATTGCCACACGGTGTGTTTCAAAAAGCCCAAGGTAGACCGTAAAAAGACAGGCGGCGAGTCCCTAGATATACTGTTAGCTGGACAGCCCGGAGCGCGAGGCAGGGTATGTGGTATACCGGGGCCTCCGTAGTGCCGGATGTACCCAGGGTTATCCAGAGGGGTACACAAGCATCTGGCCGCACCGCTGCCTCTGTGGGAAGGGAGGCCGGGGGTGAGAGAAAAGATGTCACTACATCTCCTTGATAGGGTTTGAATTTTTAACACGTGCACATAGTACTTTGAACATTTTTTACATCTTGAAACCAACTGGAAGAAAACCAGCAGAGCCTTAACCCTTGGGTCAGCAGGAGGCAGAGGCAGGGCCTCGCTCTGACACACAGACAGCTGGTCACACAGCTGTTACGACGACAGAGAAGTCAGGGGGACAGCGTACCAATTACTCCAGGGGCTAAGGAGGCAAGAATAAGGCTATTGGGATAGATCCCGGGCCTGTGGTTCCCAGCGTGGAGCCCCCCTGACCCTTTTAGGCGAGTAAGAGACACAGCAGTTTCACACCCGCGCCCCTGGCCCTTGGGGGCCTCTGAACGGAAGCACGTAAAGGAGAAGCCAGCGAAGGCCGTGCTCAGCAGACAGACAGGACAGGGAGCAGGCTGCGCCCCGCCGGGGTAGACATGCCGGCCGTGTCCTAGAATGCTTTGGTTGTCAGCGTGCTCAGGGGAAAGGACGCCAGAAGTGGACTCCGAGTCTTGTTAGGTCTAAATAAGTCAGACGCGGTCTGCTGCTCCATTCTGGGACCGCGAGCAGTTTCCGAGACCCATCGGTTTTAACTCAATTCCATAGCACGTTACTCTTCTTTGGCAGCAGAAACTCTCAACCCACCTCGCGAGACGGCGAGGCCCGGACCCAGGCGGCACAGGTGGAGGTGCTGTGCTGTGCTGTTCCGGAGGGGCTGTGAATGCCGGGGGCTTCCTTGAAAAATAAGGATTTTTTAAAAAGTTATATGATAAGAAAGCAAGTAAAGATAAACCCGGTATTCAGGATGGTGGTTATGTTGGCCTGCGGGGGGGCGGGGAGGGGGAGAGGGGACAGGGAGATGGTGGCAGGGGAAGAAGACGACCACATAGGCAGAAGAAGCTACTGTCGAATGTTCTAGTTTTTATATTGAACACAAGACCCAGAAATGCTTACCACATTATTAAGAACATCAAAGAAGCAAATAGAAAAGAGCCATGTTATGTCACGCACTAAAGGTTAACCAGTTCTGTGTACTTGAGTTCCAACGAGGAGAGAATATTCCTGCCTTAGGAGGAGTGACATGGCCTCCACTTACTAGGTTTGAAACATAAAAACACTGACAGTCATTAAAGTTTGCTGTATTTGATTAGAAACAACAGAAGCTGGAGGCTAAAAATTCCAGAAACGGATTCAGGCGGATAATGAATTGCAAGATACTAATACTGGCCTGGAGCAAAGCAGAGACAGCATTCACTCAGTAAAAGTTGGACATTTCAACTTTAAAAGAATAATTAATTCAGATCCACTCCTAAGTTGGATGAAACGGTGAAGAGTGCTTAGGAAACAGTGAAGAATACCCACCCCATCAGCTCCTGAAGAAACTGTAACCAGAAGCAAAACCAACAGGCTTACTAGTTACTATTAGACTTGGTAGACGCATGTTTTAAAAGTCCTTGTGTGACAGATACTTTTTGCACCAACAATAAGAGGGAAAAAAAGGAGTAAGTTTGACACTCATAACCGGCAAAAGCTTACCTTCTGAACTGAACAAAGAACTTAGGATCATCATGGAACTCAGTAGGAATTTCATACGGTAAGTGGGCAAAGAGGTAAAAGGCAGATGGTAAATCAAATAGTAAAATGGGCTAACCAGTAAGTTCAAAAACATGGATTAAGACTACCAAAGTACTTTGAAAAGTAGCAATAAACACTTCATAACACTGGGCTTGGCAATGACTTCTGGGACATGGCACCAAAAGCACGGGTAACGAAGGTAAGAATAGATACACTGGACTACGTGAGAATTAGAAACTTCTGGGCATCCAAGGGCATAATCGACAGACTGAAGAGGCAGCCCATACAGTGGGAGAAAATACTTCTAAGTCATCGAGCTGATAAAGGGTTATTATCCAAAATATATTTTAAGAACTACAAATCAATAACAACAAAAAACAACCTAGTTTTTAAAACTTGGCAAAGGACTTGAAAAGATATCTCCCCAAACCAGACATACAAACGGCCAACAATCTTATGAAAAGCTGCGCAACGTTACTAATTATTAGGCAAACGCAAAACAAAACCACAATGAGACATCGCCTCACACCCAACAGGATGGTTGCTACTTAAAACAACAACAGAAAACAGCAAGTGTCGGGGGCCACGCGGAAAACGGGACTTCTTGCAGACTGCCGGGAACGCACGCTGGAGCAGCCACTGTGCAAGACAGTATGGAGGTTCGTCAAAATATTAAAAGTAGAATTACCACATGATCCAGCAAGCCCACTTCTGGGTGTAACTCCGAAAGAAATGAGAGCAGGGCTTCAAAAGGTATTTGCACACCCACGTTCCCAGCAGCATCGTCCACAATAACCGAAAGGCGGGAGGGGCCCAGGGGTGGAGAGGTGACAAACAGAATGTGTTACATCCATACGATGGAACATTTCGGCCATTTTTTTTTTTTTTAAGTAATCTCTACACCCAACGTGGGGCTCAAACTCACAAACCTGAGATCGAAAGTTGCACGCTCCACCAACTGAGCCAGCCAGGTGCCCCTGTTTCAGCTCTTTTAAAAAGGAAGAACATTTTCACCCATTTTATAACACAGACGGACCTTGAGGATACTATGCCAAGTAAAAGGAGCCAGCCACAAAAACAAGCGCTGCGTGATTCTACTGCACTCGAAGCACCTGCAACAGTCAGCCAGACACAGAGAACGGTGGCTGGCGGGGAGAGAGGGAGGGAGAAGGCAGTGAGGAGTTGAGCAGGGAGAGAAGTTCAGTTGGGCCAGATGAAAGCATTCCGGAGGCTGACTGCACCACGATATATTTAACACTACGGAACTGTGCACTTAAAAATGATTAAGATGATAAATTTTGTTACCTGTATTTTACCACAATTAAAAAAAAACTTGTAATAAGAAAAATTGAAAATACCTGATGTCACCAACTACGGAGGGAAATGGATATACTCACAAGAGGAAGCGTAAGCTTTCCGGAGAGTCTCCGGGTCCGTGAAACCGCGCGTCCTCGTCGACCAGGCCGAGCCGCTCTGGCCAGTGTACACGCACGCCACATGCACAGAGATGCTCACGGCGCGACCTAAAATAGTCAGGACGCTGCTTCCAGCTTGAGAGACGGACTACACAGCCTATAGTATACGCCTCATGGGATACGGTAATGCGGTCTTTCATTTGATCTTTTTTTGAGGTCATGGATCTCTTTGGCAAGCTTATGCTTTACAGACACACACACACACACACACACACACACACACACACACACTGCTAATGGCCCATCCACAGATGTTCTATGTCAGTAGTGGTAAAGATTTAAGGTGTCTAATACAGTCATACCTTCGAACATCATGGAAAAAGGAAGACAAAGCCGGGTTTACCTCAATGACGACGAGAAGGCTAATTCAGAAGGCCCCTCCGGGGAGGGCTGCTCAGCACTGAGTGAACCTGAAGTCTTAGGTTTGACACAGGCATTGCGTGTATTCATATATCCTGAAGAAATAGCATCAGATGGGATCAAGCATGGGCTACAGGGAAGGTCATCACAGCTTTACTTCCTAAGAGAACAGCAGCAGCAACAACACCGGAAAATACTTTGTCATCTAAATTAGACTCCTTAAATTGATATGGCCACATGATGGGTTACGTCACCACGAAAGCTGCTTCGAATGCCAGGAAGAGATGTTCACTACATGGTAAGTGAAAGGAGTGGCAAAACAATTTACAGCATAATCCCATGTTTGTAAAAAAAAAAAAGTTCATATCCTATGCATAGGAAGAAAAAACACTCTAGAAGCAAATACACCAGTAACAGAAAATTACTGAGGATTTTGGTTTTTCTCAATTTTATTTGTAAGCCCCACGATAAACCTTTTTTTATACATGAGAACTTAGTTAAGAAGTACTTAAGAGAGGGGGAAGGCGGTACAGAGCTGAGGGGCCTGCAGCAAAGAGCAGCCAGTGTCCCTCCCAGCAGGCCAGAAGGTGGCAGAGAGGACACCCAAAGAGAAAGGTCAAGGCCACACTCCCACGGACACACGCCTTGGCATCTTCTTGTTTTTTATTATTTTGCTACCTTCCTCTGCCCACTTCCAGGCGGCAGGGGTGTTTTTGGTGTTAAATATGAACACTTAAAACATACAAGTATCTGTAAACCTGGTTTGCATCTCATTTAACGTCAGCACACACAATGCAAGGCCGACCAGAGGTTAACATTTCCTCCAGACACAGCGACGCAGAGCGGCTAGCTTTGGCATAAAAGGTCCTACAAGTCCCTTAATGTCCAAGGTCAGAAGACAAAGCAAGGGCAGCCGACGGGGTGGAGGCGGCGGTGCGAGCCACGTCGGCAGTTCTTAGCTGTGCCCAACCCGAGCCCGGACACGCCTCAACCCATGCTTACTCTCAGTCTATTTTCCTTTTTCAACGAACCTCCACGTGCAACTTTGGCTGTCCTTATGCCCCCTTACTTCGAACTTGCACCAGATCACCATTTTCTACTTAATGAATTTCATTGTACCATCTCCTGCCTGTGGGAGGTCAGAGTGAAGGCCGAGTTCGGATCTGCGCACTGGAAAGCAAGATGATTAGCAAAAACCAACACCTGCGGCCCATCCGCCTGACGGGAGAAACCTGCGGGTGAAGAACAGGCGGAAAGCCCGTCTCACGGTCCATCTCAGGAGCCTCCAGCCTTCAGCCGCCTGCCCTCTGCCAGTACCCCACATTTACGCCCTTATGGAAATTCTTCATCAGCCTAACATCGTTGCTAGGAAACAGTGCCATTTAGAAAAACGTTTCTGGCAGTTCCCTTCAAGCTCGGAAGCCAGAGTTTTGTAGTCAGCATATAGAAAACAAGGAGAAACTAGTTCTGAAAAGAGGGCAGGGCAGCTGGAGGAGGGCTGGGGTAAAAACCGAAAAGAAGGGAAGGGGTAAGGTAGGAAAAGGAGGCCTGGGAGGCGGGGGGGATCAAGGACCAGCGTGGCGAGCAGGGAGGATCCTGAAACCTGCACACAGCGGGGCCCGCTCTTAGCAGAGCCATGAGCCCCCCCGAATGACCCCCACGAGGCCACTTCCTCCCCAGCACCTAACTCCAGTTTCTCAGTAGCAGACTGACACAAGGGGGGTCTAGACACCAGGAGGGAGGACAACAGCCAGTTCCAGGGCTGCTCTCGGAGGAACTCTCTAGGTTACGCTCCCCCACCCCTTTGCTTTGCTGTTCACGGCACTGGCCCGGCCCGTCTCGGGGCTCCTCTCCCCTTCCAAGGCAAACCTCCCTTTCAGCTCCCTTGCAGACAAAAGCCTTAACAGAGGCTCAAGGGTTTCTATCCTGAGCCCAAAGTTTGGTCTCCTGTGAGGCAAAACCTCTGGGCCCAAGAGGAAACGCACAACAGCAGCGTGAGGACTTTGCTCCTGCCACCTCTCCGCCCGGGGCACAGAGTCGATTTAGAGACCTGAGGCAAACTCTGGATTCCAAGAGCTGCTACTGACACCCTCTGTATAACCTTGGCCTGCTCGGCAGAGCAGGTGCCCAATGGAGCCCAAACTCACCAATAAAGCCAAACCAAAGTCTTTAGTACTGAAGATGAGAATTATGTGTTCAGACTCAAATCCCAAATACATTCCAGCTTCCCCCAACCACGAATAGCGGAAAACACATATTATGCGTCTGTTGTATTCTTCGGACTGTCTCCCCTAAGCAAAGGGAATGATAGGCCGCCTTTCGGACAACACCATTTGGCAGTCCAACCAGTTAAAGCTCCAGGGCTTTTTAAAATACTCACCCAGCACCCTGACACCCACCTTCACTGGCTGGGTGGTTCGGCACTGCAGTTTGCACAACCATTAGACACCCCCTACAGCGAGCTGAGCCCCCATTCCCATTCGATCGGGACATGCTTGTTCCACTGGAAGTGACGACCACACCCCACTCAATGCCCTCAACCATTTAAAGCTACTGAAGAGGAAATCTAGGCCCTCAGTCTACAAGATGATACATCCAACTTCATTATCAAGGTGACTCGATTTACAGAAAAGATAAAGGCCGGAAAACATAAGATAGCAATACAAATTGTAGAGGTTTGGAAGTCGAACCTTTATTTGTGCTGTAAAGGAAACGATTAGTAATCCCGTACATGACGCAACAGAGGACGGTTCTTAGCACAGAGCAACTCAGCAGTACTGTAACCTCCCCGGCGACGGCTTCCACCTCACAACAGCATCTGCAAACCCAGTTCCCCGTACGTGCATGACCGACACTCTTTAAATTCCGAGGGCAGCAATTACACCACACCCCAGTCACGCTGAAAAGCTGAACTGTACCAAAAAGTATCGGGGATTTTAAATTTTCAGTGGAATTTAAGGCTAGAGGCACCAAGATAAAAAGCTACCGGTATTACTTTACCCATAGATGCATCTCAGAAACAAGTATCATAAACGGTTTTCATGTCTTTCCCTGAACTTTTAACAAGAGACCACATCTAGGAAAGGCGCCCCGGCCCCGTTTTGCTTCTTTCCCAAACTGATTTTGGCTGATATCGCTCAAGTCCTGGATCGATTTGAAAAGCACAAATACTCCAACTAAAGACGGAATCGACCCGCTCTAACCTTCGCAAGGTTACATGCATTGTTCGTTACTATGTATTACAGCAATTTTACAGTGATCATCAAAAGGTGATTCTTTGTTACAAAAACGAAGAGCAAAAATTTTTACAGCTATCATTACGGACCACAAAGACAAGAGATGTGTTTGAGACACACGATTCCTGTAAAAAACATGGCATGTTCCCTTCGCTCAGAATTTTCAATCACAAAATCTCAGTAAATAGAAACGTTCCAAACCCAAAAGAGTACATCTAATCTCGAGATCACACCAAAATTTTAAACTTAAATACTTTAAAAGCTCCCAATTTGCGCGTTTCGCGTTTTCTAAGACTTACAGCTCCCCAATAGCCGCACGGCTGCACGTAAACCACCGAAGCAGCTGGCGGGCGGAGCAGCTCTGCCAGCCCCCTGCGGACGGGCACCCCTGCCCCCCAGCTTTCACAGGCCTGGTGATCACGACCAGTTCCATTTTCCCTCTTCCCCACCTTGCGGCAAGGCAAGGCGCTTCTTTCCGTGTTCGGATTTCGAAAGGAACTTTTTAAAGTATTGAAGCAATTTTTTGCGCCTTCCAAGAGACAATGTGACCAGCGCGAACAATTTGGTAGCATTGACTAGTACCGTTTTTGCCCATGAGTCTATTATGGTCCCCAGAATTCCCTTCCCGCCCACATTCCCTGCCACCCCCACCCTCTGCAACGTATACCATCAACCCAATCCTCTCCCTTTCCTCACCCCCACCCCTCCCAGTACCAAGGCCAACATGTACCACCCCAACACTCACCCCTGCCGGTACCAACGCCAAGATGTGCCCCCCCCCAACCCTCACACCTCAAACGGGTCCTTCCATTTGAAGTTACTTTGAAATTAAATCAAGCAAAATTCACATTTAAAAAATACAAAGAATCAAAGATGGCTAGGAGTACCCCAACCATTCCCCTCACTTAGTTATCTGTGACGCCATCGGAATGCCCAAAGACCTGCTATTGCTAACAGAATTCGGCCGCAACCAACTTGTACCCGCCCCTGGACTGTAGCAGAACACAATGACCCCCGCCCCCCCAACCCCTTCGGTTTGCCTGTCGGCTTCATTTAAGTATTTGCTCAAGGCATTTCAAATGCGAACACTTTCCCCCACACGGGTTAGACCATCACACTCATTCCCCCAACCAATGTGCGGGCGGGCAGGCGCGTGCGCAGGTGGGCGAGTCACTGGGCTCCGTCTGCAAGATTCCTCTACAAGGCAGGCATGACTCTGCGTCGTGGCACGTTAGAATGTCCTACATCTTAGGAATCTTCTTGAAGCAAGGTTCGTAGCACAGAACTAGCAATGACCGAAGGCTCAATTTAGAAGATGCAGCATCGGAAAACCTCCGCCCCAGAAAAGGAGGGGCGCCTGCTGGCATTCACGGGCCTGGGGGTCGGTGCTCCGGGATCAAACATTCAAAGCGACAGCTCTGCCTGCCGATGGTGGCCCGACGCCATCTGCTTTGGACTTTGAATGATTGCCCCCTCGTGAGCGCCATCTGAAAACCTTTAACGGTGGCCTCCTGAATACAGGGCTTCCTGAGCAAGGCCTGGACACAGGGCACTGGAGAAACTTCCACCTCCTAAGCCTCTGGAAATTCAATCTGCAGACATCAACTTAGGCGGGCTCTCTCCTTCAGGGTCTCCCCTCCTGCACTGCTACGCCTCACACTGGCCATGGGCTCCACTGCTCCTGGTGCCATCTGATCACCGCAGGGAACGCTATGGTAACAAACCGTGGTCCATGAGGCATTTCGTCCTGCAGGCCCACCCCAGGGTACACATTCAGTCCCCACCCTCTCCGCAGGCAAGCAAGACCACCCCACCCCACCCCGAGTCTCAGCAGGGGGTGCCTCTCCTCCACGATTACCGACATCGAGGCCTCTGCCAACTCTCCCAGGCTTACCAGGTTACCAGAAGCAATGTTTTAAGTGAACGGATAACCTCGAGAGGGTTAAAGGGAGGAGGAAGGGCAGAGTGAGGTCACAGAAGTTAGCACCAAACCTAGAGGGAAAGTCCAAAGGGGAGCACTGCCACCTGGAAAATAAAGCGTGGGTCAATTTTGTCCCCCAGACACACGGACACCCTGCCTCGGCAGCCCCCGCCTGTCGGGCGCCACACCAGTAACCGCTTAAGTAGCACCCTACCTCCTCGATCACTCCTGAGACCACCCTCACCTCCGACAAGAAGTCTGACCTCACACCCAGATCTGGCTTTCGCCAGGCTGGGCACGGCCTGGACCCTGTCCCAGGCCCAACCGAAATTACATACCACCCTGGGCCAGAGCTGTCAGGCCCGCGGAGCTAAGTTCAGCATCCACCAGACCAGGCCTCATCCCCACGCGGGTTCGCAACCCTCTGAAAAAAAAGGGGTGATCCATGCTGACATGGACAAGTTCGAGGTCTGCCCTCCCAGCCCTCCTAGGGGCCCGGCACCCCACTGCCTTCCTTCCTGATCGTTCTCAGGGAACCGAATGCCCAACTCCGCTTCCTCCCCAGCAAGGGGGCTGAGATCCTGCTCTCCTCTGGCTTCTGCTTTCCTCCTCCCGCACAAAGCAGGGCACAGGGGCTCGCTCAGCCCACGCAGGAGCAGTGCCCTCCCAAAGGTCAAGTTCCTGTTCTCCAGAAGGCAGCGACAGCCTGGCCTACGGGGCTGTCCTCCCCTGGGGCACTGCGGGGACTCTCAACGCGACTCTCCCCGCCATGGGTTCCCCAAGACCTAGGTCCCTCGTCAGCCTTTCTTAACCTCATACCCCAACCCCCTCGAATCTCATCGAAGCCTGTCATCTCCTCCATCTGCCCCCTGAAGCCCTAAACTGGCCACTTCCTCCCCCACAACTACACCCAAGCCCGCGGCCCTCCCTGTCGCTAACTCCTGATGGACAGGCCACAACTTTTGCTTTTATAGCCCCGGACCGCATCACTGGGGCACGGCTCGACGGGACGATTCCTCCACCGCCACGCGAGGGGAAAAAAGTTCCTCCCTGACCTTGCCCACGGGGAGGACTCGGGGCGGGTCTCGGTCTCCAGGGGTGTAAACCACCTGGATTCCTGAGTTGTCCCCGCCTCCCCTTTAGCAGCGCTTCCGTGACAGAGAATAGATTTCAAGGTCATATTTGGGAAGCGGATTCCGCGGGGGAGAGTCCCCTTTTTTTTTCGGGGGAAGAGGGAGTAGAAATACCGCTCCCTGAACGACCGGGCAGTGCCGGATTGGAGAGCTGGGGCCGCACTCCCGAGGGG